>JADRCC010106972.1:0-10598 GCA_019843855.1 Hylomyscus alleni
AGAGAGAGAGAGAGAGAGGTGGCATGAAGTAGCAATAAGGAATCACGGTTCCACAGGAGTCAAGGACTGGCCTAATGAGTTCAGGATTCTTAGGGAGAGTCAGGAACATATATGTGAGTGAGGGGGAAAGTAGAAAGGTCTAAGGTTGGCTGTTTTCCTTAGCATCAAGGGAAAGGACCCATGCATTCCATAGTCCTTATGTTCATATTTAGAGCTGCAGCGATTGGATTCCAAATTGATGAAACTAGGTCTAAAACTGGGGTGCATGACCCTAATGGAGAATCTGCTTAAGAACTGAACTATCTTTGAGTAAGGCACAGGCGAAAGATGGCATCAAGTTGTGATGACATCCTTTGAATACCTGAGTCTCATCAACTTGAAGTAATCCCATTAGCTTTTAGTCAGTTCTGTAATTCAACCTTGTTGCCTCTTCTAGTTGGAAGTAGACTTTTGGCACTTACAACTGAGACTTTGCTTTCCACAGCATTCAGATGTTACTTCCTTAGTAGAATGGGCCTCAGAAAACAACAAACTGGGAAACAGCTGGTCCTCAGGGTCCTTTATGCTATGCCAAGGAAAAGTGGTTTTATTAACCACAGGATCAAGCGTCAACATAAAGAAATATATAAGGTAAAGGAGAACTTGATTTTTTTCCTTGTTTTCTTTTTGAGAGAATGAAGAACAGATGAACACCATTAAAACTACTAGTATGTTTCTCTTCATTTATTCAACAAATATCTATTGAACACCTACCATGTGTCATAGACAATGTTAGGACCTGGAAGTAATTCTGTTGTGGTGATATTGTTGAGTCCCCATAAAGAATAAACTATATGTCATAAACTGTTTGGAAATGCTTATGCTTATTAGTCATAATGTCCATTCATATAAACCTTATCAAACATATATAATTAATATCTCTGAGGCATGGAAACTAAGGCAGAAATAGGTTAAGTGAGGAGGAGAAAATGCTGGTTTGAACTTTGGGAGATTGCTTTCAAGTCTGGGCCTAAAAATTTTTGAGTCATACATACATACAATACTTCTTGTTACTCACACCACCATGGTCCTAGTTCACTCGAAATGCAGTGCTCCTTACAAAGGACCATTCTTGGAGCCTATAAGCATCTTTCCTCTGAATAACTTTTACTAAAACTTAGTTTAACCAGGCCTGATTTAGACTTGATGTATACCATTACTTGCTCAATTTTAAGCATGGATTAGGTACTTTTTCTGAATAGTCTAGCACTAGGGGTAAACTGGTAAGACAGGTTGGATGGCAGAATACAGGCATATCATTAGGAATACAATTGTTAGACTTACGGTAGGCACCAGGTTCAAATCTGTAGTTCATAATTTTTATATATGTGAGCCTGTGAAAATTGGTGATTCTCTCTGAGCTTTTTAATCCTAGAAATCACACCAATGATTCTATTGTATCTGAATGTTGCACAGCTACAATAAAGTAAGAAGGGTACTAGGGCAGAGTTTGAACCCAGTAAATGCTACCTGTCATAGACCTTCCCTTTGTCTTTCAATTCCTCTGTTAATTGGAGGGCTGGACAAAATGCTGCATGAGATCTCCAACTGTCAAAAGTTTGAGTGACTATTATTTCCCAAATACTAATTTGGGGATGGCAAATTCCTACTGTCCTGGGGTTTCTGCATAAAGAATGACTTTTTAGGAGGATGATGTTTTAGCTCAGTGGTTAAGTACTTGCCCAGCAGATGTAGAAACCTAGGCTCAATCTCCAGCACTACAATAAAGAATTATTTTCTGATGTCTCTCTTTGGGGGAAGGGTGCCTTTTTTCTTTTTTAATTAATTAATTAAATTAAGTAAAATTTCAATTTACATCCCAAATGTTTGCCCACCTCCTGATCTTTCCTCAGAGTTCTTTCCCCACATCCTTTCCCCTTCCCCTTCCCCTCTGAGAGGGGGCCCCCTAGGGTAACCCCCACCCTGAGGCATCACATCTCTACAGGATTAGGTGCATCCTCTCCCACTAAGGCCAGACAAGGCAACCCTCTGCTCCATATATGCCAGGGGCCTCAATCCAGCCTGTATATGTTCTTTTGTTAGTGGCTCCGTCTCTTGAGAGCTTTGAGAGGTTCGGGTTAGTTGATACTGTTGCTCTTCCTATGGGGTTGCCATCTCCTTCGGCTCCTTCAATCGTTCCCCTAACGCTTTCACAGGCGTCCCCAACCTCAGTCCAATGCTTGGCTGTGAGTCTCTGCATCTGTCTCAGTCAGCTGCTGATAGAGACTCTCAGAGGACAGCCATGCTAGGTTCCTGCCTGCAAGCACAACATAACATCAGTAATAGTGTCAAGGTTTGGTGCCTGCCTGTGGGATGAATCACCCAGTGACCGGATGGCATTTCCTTCAATCTCGGCTCCATATTTTATCACATATTCTTTGAGACAGGAACAATTTTGGATTTGATTTTATACACTTGTTAGAAAGAGCCAAAGACAGGCTAAGGACATGGTTTAGTTGATGAAGTACTCACTTTGTGACCATGAGAGCATGATTTAGGTTCACAGAACCGACACCAGTACTAGGTAGGCAGAGACAAGGAGATTTCTGGGATTCACTGGCTAGCCAGCCCAGTTCACCTGGCAAGTTCCAGACCAAAACTAGACTTTTCTCTCAAAAAGAAAGGAAAAAAGAAAAAAGAAAGAATCTATGGCACCTAAGGAAAAGATAGGCATATATCACTCTGCATAGCCTTAGAAAACAAATTTATATAATCATGCTTTTAAAGTGTTTTATGGTTTGGTAAATGTACTCATTCTGATAGTATTCTGAAATTTTAATTTATACTTCTAATATCTTATGAAAAATTCATAAATTATTCTTTTGGGGTTTTTTGGTTTTTCTGTAAAGCCCTGGCTGTCCTGGAACTCACTCTGTAGACCAGGCTGGCCTCGAATTCAGAAATCTACCTGCCTCTGCCTTCCAAGTTCTGGGATTAAAGACATGTGCCACCACTGCCCAGCCATAAATTATTCTTAATACATGAAAAATGAATGAAAGAAACTAAATGTCCTTGTGTCTCAGGGACTTCCTCCAGTGAGATAATTTCTTTTTCATGCCTTCCTGTTGTTCCTTTGCCAGTTATACATTGACTTTCTATACTTTATTTTACCTCATGTCAGATAGAAAGTACTTAGAAATAAGACAGTTCCTGTCCTGCAGAAGAGTGAAAATGTCACGGCAGTATTGACACTCCTTCTTTCTAGAGGAAGGTGGTCATGCCTTCTGCCCTTTAATTTTACCTGGGCTTAATGACTCACTCATAACCAATAGAGGGAAATGAAAATAACTTATTAGTTGCCTCACAGAAAAAAAATATACTTTACTTTCTGTATACTCACACTTAGAGTCTAAATTGCCATCAAGAAATCTGGCTATCTTCAGGTCAACATGATGTGAGGAAGCCCAAGTAGCTAAGTAAAATGGCAGTTTATATGTTTTATGATTCACGATAGCCAGAACAGTACATAAACACTTGTCTTGGTGATTCCAATCCACCACATTTCACTTATCTCTAGCCACAGAATCTTTCCAAGTTGACCTCCAAACAATGGTGACCAGAGGCAAGCCCTCCCCACTGTTCTTTGTACTGATTCCTAGAATCTACCCACAAGTATAATAAAAACATTGTTCAGTGTCATTAAGTTTTGGGTTGTTTTGTTACTCCCCAGGAATGGTTGAATTACTGCTCATATGTGGTGATTTGCTGGCGCATACATGTAGGTACTTAAAGAACTTTACTGTACTCACAAATTAACAGCCTTTGATGAGCAGCTTCAAACCATGGGACTTAACATTTGAGAGCTATAGCATGTCAAGCAGTCCAAATATCTGGCTCTTCGGGCAGTTTTATTTTCATAGCCTAAAAATGACATCTAGTGCTCCTCTCCATTCCATGACTCAGGAATACAACACCTATTTCAACTTGCTGTGCTTCCCAGAAGTTCCTTTGTAGGGTCATAGATACCCACTTATAATAGTCATGCATCCGAGAAAACAAGATGCCACCAGAGGCACATAAAAGATCTTAAGGGGGATTACAGCTATATGTTTTAACTTTCATTATTTGCCTATTGATGAAATCATGGAGCTCCTGAAAGATAAGGTGCTTTATCCACTCCATGGCCACAGAGGTAACTGGTAGTCAAATGCTTGTACTTTTGCTCCTTGCCTCATCTCTGTATTCTAATGCCTCTTCACTTGAACATTATGAAAGACATCACACTCCAGATGGCATCAAATAAACTCTGTAAAGTCAGCTAGCATCATGAAAAGTTTCAGTTCTGATACTTAATTGCTGTATATGTCCAAGTTGATATCCCTGTGCCTCAGAGTTAGCATCTGTAAAATGAAGTATGTATGTAGTAAGAGTACTTAGTCAACAAAGATATGGGTATGAACTGAGAGGATGCACAGAGAGCATGTTAGTGTGCTTGCTCCACGGTAAGTGTTTCTCAAGTCTAGAACTTTCTGGTTTGAAACATGTTGGCTCACACATTATAAATATACAAAAAAGTGTGAGATAGAATCTGGCATAAGTGCTGAATTTTCCCCTAGTTTAAGGGTAACCAAAGATTTCCTTGAAATTACCACCACTGTCAGCTCTGTGGGATGACTAAAGGGCTGCTTCCTTCACCTGAGTAACTGTGATACTGGTGCATTTTTGCCCCTCTTCTCTGGATATGTGTTTATTAGGCATGCTGGCTTGTCTTTCTGAGACATCCCCTTACTTTGTGGATGCCATCTCCATTTCTATAAATGTAAGTCATCATGATTAAATCCTTCTTTATTTCAAATCTTTTTGTCAGCCATCAGTATTGATGGCTCTCTGTAGATTAGTCTATGAGGGGCCATGATGTGATCAGTTTCCTGCCTCCTCATGCCAGCAGAGTCCTTTGAGAGCAGTATGAATGTACTCCTGGGGAAATAAATACCCATCTGCTCATCTCTGGCTTCTAACAGCTCAGAGGATCCTACTGATTCCTTGGCTTGGAGCAACTTCAAGAACTCAGCTCTAAAGTCAATGGCAGAGTGAACCATGAAACCTGAAACAGAAAGGCTATATAAAACATCCCTTCCTGATATTCCCATCCAGAAATGTGGAACCCATCTTATGTCAAAGAGAATGGGTGGAATTTTCTTCACTTTGATGGATGTTTGTAGTCATTCAAAAGCATTTCCCAATGTACAATGCATTTAGAATTATCTTCAACTAAGAAGTAAGGAACAAAGATACATGAATCACCAACATCCCTGTTTTCTCTGAATTCATAGTCTTCTTAGAGATGTTAAGGTCTGCAGTGGTGACCATATAGTATGTTCAATATTGAACTTTCCATGTGGGTCAAGACAGTAACTTATATAAAGGATATGGCTTTTGTTTGATGAAAGGTGAGTGAGGGCTGAGGAAAACTAAACAGGAGAGGCACTGTTGCAACTGTATACTCAATGAAAAGCATCATTTAACTGAAGTGATTAGTGAGCTCCACGTTTAGGGAAGGGATGACATGTACCAGAAGGGTCAGGAATTTATAATGTTTATGAGAATGCAAAGAAAAGGAAGGAGAAAAGGTGGAAAGTGAAGTTCAAAATTCATTCGTGGGGCTGGAGAGGTGGCTCAACCATTAAGCACACATGCTGCACAATCACGAGGACTGCAGTTCAGATCCCAGCACACATGTAACAAGTCAGAAGCACTGCAAACCACAGTACTCCCAGCTCCAGGAGATCTGATGCCCCTTTCTGACCCCCATGTGTGCATAGGCATGTGCACCTGCTCACATATGAGTGCATGCACTCATACACAATTAATAAAATAAATCTTAAAAAAGAATGTGCTGTTAAACTTGATAACTTTGGCCATGTGTACAACCTGGAGTTTGTTCTTTACAGATACAGTGACATTACGGAAGGTTATTAATCAAGGGAAAGATGGCACTGCTTCCAAGGTGAAGTATGAGACAGGGAGGAACTGATTTTGCATAAGACTATTTAGTAAGCCCAGACATAATTTCTAGGAGATAGGAATTACTGTATGGCAGGGATCCTCAAAGACTGGTGAGGTTCCATCCAATAGCAACTTGACCAAACTTAATATACATACGTTCCTTCTATGACACTACACTCTAACTAGCAGCAATTGCTCAATTGATGCTGGTAAAGGGAGTGAACAAATGTGTAGTGCTTCTACTCTTTAAGGACTTTCTAATAATGTAAGTAGGAGGCTTTGAAAGCCCATAAATTGTGCTGCTGATTAATCCTCTGACTTAAAATGGATATGGAGCTCCCAGTTTAGAGCAGGGTGAAAGAGGACTACTTTGCTCTGCTCTGATCATGCTAGACAATAAACAATTCATTATCTAAGAAAAATGATGGAAACAGTATCCTTGATATCTCTAAGTTTTGAGTGAAGGCCAGACATAAGGAAACAGAAGTCAGTCAGATGTATGTCACAATGCCACAGCTCTATTGTTTGGTGCCTTCAGCTCCTGTCTCTTACGGGCTGTAGGTCCATTCACAGTTGCTAGCACACTTTGGTGCTGCTGAGTTCTAAGGTCGGAGGGATATCTTGGGTTTGTTGTCCTTAGAATCATTGTCCAAAGAAAAAGACTCAATGCAAGCAGCTTCAAGAAAACAATGCCTGGAATATGACAAAGTGGGAAGAGGAGGGAAGGATGACACAACTACCTGTGTTTTCAATAAGAGTGGAGAGGACCCCCATTAGAAGCTGGGAGGAACAGTGGTTATCATGATGCTCAAAGTAATCTGGACTAAAGGACAAAAAGGAAGCTGAGTTATTTCTCCACTAAATTTCCCTTCTGGCATGGTTTAAAGGCTGCTTCCAAGGTCATCAACCCTCCAGGCCTCTCATCAAGGCCTGAGTACCAGCTAAGTGTGTTTTTGTAGAAATTGCAGGTGTTTGTAACAAATAGCCTGGAGTGTGTGTTGATGAAGGAAGATATGTAGGGGTGCAAACAGACCTGCTATAGGAGCTTACAATCACACAGGGCATCTAGTCCCATATTAGATAAATGCTTTATACTTCAGGTTCAAGGAGGAGGGATATGCAAATACTGAATGTAGAAAAACATGAACAAAGGCAAACACAAACAAAAAAAAACCTCTGATTTTTTTGTGTTTGCATGCTGGTTAGTTTTTACTGTCTACAGAACATGGGAAAAGGAACCTCAAATGAAGAGTTGTCTAGATAAGACTCAGCAACAGGAAAGCAAACTAGGGAAGTGTTAGTTATTGATATCCAAGTATAAGAAACATGGGCAAGTCTGTGGGGATATAGTCTTGATTGATGACTTATGTGGGAGGGCCCAGCCCACTCTGGATGGCACCATCCCATCCATTTATTTATTTATTTATTTATTCATTTTTTAATTTTAATGATGGCACCATTCCTAAGCAGCTAGTGTTGAGCTTATAATAAAGCTAGTGGAGAGCAAGGGAGACAGTATGCAATGTTCCTCTACAGCTGATGATTTACTTTCTGCATCCAAATTCTTGTCTCAATTCCTGTCCTGACTTCTGTCAATGATGGAATGTTATTCCCCAGAACTATAAGATGGAATGAACCCTTCCATCTTCTAAACTACCTTTGGTCTTGGTGTTTATCTCAGCAACAGGAAAGCAAACTAGGAAAGTGTTATTTATTGATATCCAAGTATAAGAAACATAGATATTTTTTAGAATCTCTTTGTATCTGAGGCAAAATGCAAATATGATGGTCAGGTATTCTAGATTGGAGAGTTGTGGTGGGTGAATGAAAATGACCCCTATGGGCTTATAGGGAGTGACACTATTAGGAGGTGTGGCATTGTTGGAGGAAGTATGTCACTGGGGTTGGGCTTTGGGGTTTCAAATGCTCAAGTCAGGTTTAGTGGCACTCTCTTCCTGCTGCCTGCTAAGCCAGATGTAGAGCTTGCAGTTGCCTCTCCAGCACCATGTCTTCCTGCGTGTCTTCATGCTTCCTGTCATGAGGATAATGGACTAAACCCCTGAACTGTAATCCATCCCCAACTCAATGTTCTCCTTATTAAGATTTGCCATGGTCATGGTGTCCATTCACAGCAATAGAAACCCTAAGATAGAAGTGATGGGCTGAAGGATATTACACAGAAAAGCTATGGTTAGTAAGACTTTATAGTATTTTCATGATTCCTATAGTTGTCCTCTAAAACCATTTCAAATAGAGACCACACACACAAAGACCACACACATATGGCAATATAGCTACCAACTAGCAGAGTCAGATAAGTATACCAGCTATTCAACACTATACAACAGGGTGTCATCCTGATTCCTAAGACATGTTAGAGGTACCACTTGTCAAGACTTTTTGGAAGGTTAATGCTAAATTGGTGAGCCTTAGACTCACAAGGGCCATTGTTTAAAAAGCAGCTTCCTGGGCTGTCTTCTATAGTGATGATTTGGTAGGTTGAGAGCCTTACCTAGTCCTCTGAAGTTTAAGCAAGATTCTTATATAACTGTGATCTTGAAAGGTGCTGTGTATAGATTGAGAAAATGGAAGGAAACAAGTGAAGAAAGAAGCAGAAAGTGAAGTGGTCCTGAGACAGGAAAAGCAGAGGAAGAAGAGAACTGGGAGAACACTTTAATGTGAGTGGTTGTGTGTCTCATAGAAGCCTGGGCAGTGACTTCTGTATCAAACAATCACTCTACAGTTTTGATCATGAAACAGCAATCTTCCCTGTAATAAACTCCAAAGAGAAGTATGAAAATTGCAAATGGAACAATCTAAGGGTTATATTAAAGTCAAAGAGATTATCAAGCTATTTGTTTGCACAGGAGAAACCTCTTTTCTGCAGTGTGGGAGCAGGATAAAATGAGTTGTGAGTACCCAGCAGATTTTTCTTAGAATTTACAATGTACATGGAGCCAATACCCCAGAAGCAGTCAGGGATGAAGACCCATGAATGTCTGATTGGGGGTATACATTTTGTAGTATAGATGTTCCTTAAATTATGTTCCAGCTTTACCCCAATAAACCTATTGTAAGTTAAAACACTCCCATAAGTCCAAAGGGCACTGAATACCTAACCTACTGCCCTTGTAGCTTAGCAACATAGCACACTAGAGTATCATTTGTCTCCCCTTATGATTGCAGAGCTGTGAGCTGTGGATCACTACCAATGCCCAGTATAAGCAAAGAGGATCACACTTCCCATTGCATGCCAGAGAAAAGATCAAATTCAAAATTCAAAATAAGGTTTCTCCTGAAGAATCATTTTTGAACCATTATAAAGTTAAAAAACATTTAAGTCAAACCATCCTAAGTTGCATACTATTTGAATATAAAAATAACAATTTTGCTGAATGCAAATTTGTTTTTCTTGCATTAGGACTCTGAGATTGTCCCTAAACTGAAATGTCCTGTGAGCTACTTACTTCAGTCCTAGAAGAAAGGTGATGTATAACTGTAAAGAGAGTGAACAAATTTAAGTTCAGGCAGTTTAGCAAAGATTCGTCCCCTTGAACATGCTTCAGAATGTTCAAAAAGGTTTCTTAAAGCTCATTTGACCCAGTCATCAGAGTGTCTGAGTTAGCAGGTTTGGTGTAGCATGCATAAATTTGCCAATGCTGATGGTCTGAGGATCAAACTTTGAGAACCACTTGATAGACCAATGTTCACAGTTTAGACCAAAACAAAGCATATTCAAAACACAAAGTTTATGAATCCTTGTCTAAAAACTGAGATAACAGATGTTAGCTACAAACTCTAGTTAAAATCACGAGGAGGGGATTCTGAAAGGTTGATATGCCTTAACTTAGCTGAATGAATATTTCTACCTCCTAGCAGCGTGCATGCATCTTAGAGAGGAGGACTTGCTGTGATGGCACCGTAATTCTCCACACTCCTTCAAGATGAAAGTGATGTATTTATATCTGCTCTATTAAAAGACACCAAGTAAAATGGGAACACTATGTCAGCCACTGGCTTAGAATGCAGGTCATTCCCAGACTCTGAATAGACTAGACACCTTCATATGAATCATGAACCCTCTGGAAATCCTTCGTTCCGCCCAGTAATTTTCAGTGCTTGGGGCAAGCATGATCCAGTGTCTCATATTTCCAGCCCTTTGCAGAATCTTGCAGGCCAATTTTTTTTTTACTGCATTAGCATTCAGGCAGTTTTGCTAGACATTAACTTCTGAGGAGTTACAAGTTGAACTAGAGTAGAATTACTTCTCAGCATATACAAAAACAAGATCTCCTTAGTCTGAAGCCATAAATTAGGCCATTGGGAAGGAACATGGGAGCTTTTTGAGGTTACCAGGAGACACTTTAAGGACAGTTTTCACTGCAATGGGAGAAGGACAGCTACTTGAGTCCCTGAGGGGGGCTTTTGCTCAGCTTCCACACCACCATTCTGTCCATATATATTATGTGTCTCCACATTTGCATTCACAGTCAGATTAAAGCTCCTGGCTTTCGCTGTCACTTTCATTTTCATCGATGGTTTATTATAGACATTCCCATGTCAGAATCATAACGTCACAGACTGAATTAGTCACAAGACACCTGGGGGGGGGG
>JADRCC010106984.1:0-10842 GCA_019843855.1 Hylomyscus alleni
TTTTTTTTTTTTTTTTAAATCTAGATCCTTGACTTGAAGGCTCCTCTATTCACCCATTTGTCAATGCTTTGATATTTTCATGGGGCTAATGAGGAAGCCTTTGAGTTTGTAACGGTCAGTGCACAGCATTGCTGGGAGCACAGTCAGCACTGCGCCAATGATGGCTATGAAGGGGGCGGGGTGACGACAAGGTGCTGTGCTTTGGTCGTTAGCTCTTCAAGGGATTCTCCAAGGCTGGTCCCCAGGCTGGCTCTGCTGGAAGGTGGTGGAACCTGAAGAATGTAGGGTCCAGTGGGAAGAAGTGAAGCCATGGTGGCTTGCCTTCAAAGGAAAGTGTGGCATGCTTCCTTTGCCTCCTGGCCACAAGATTATCAGCTTTGCTTTGGGCATCATCATGGACCCAAAAGCAATGTGATCGGGGACAGGAATCCAGCTACACAAAGGACAGGCAGCATGAGGCTTGGGCTGATCTCTGGAGTCCTCATGCATTCAAAGGTGTAGTATTGTGTGTTGGTCATAATTTTTCATAGTTTAGATATTTTCTATTTTAACTTGTAATTGATTTTATCATCTTATATTAATTCTATAAAATAATGGGTTTGATTTTGGTATTTTCATACATACACATCAGATCATATTTAGCTATTACCCTTCTTGTTTATTTCCTCTTCCCAAGTAGTGGATCCCCTCGTGCCCGTAGGTGATAAGTAGATATCATATACATCTAGATTCCACATGTGAGAAATGAGTATTTGTCCAGCTATTGTGATGATTCCTTAGGAGTTTCAAGCTAGAACTACCATCTGATCCATGTTGGGAGAAACGTGAAGACCTCAAGCTTGCAACGGTGTTTGTACTCCACAATAGCCAAGTCATGGAATTGTTAAGTGCCCACCAAAGAAAGGGAGAGCTATTTTACAAGAATGTAGAAACCTATGAGTGAGTTTGAGTTTAAGTAAGAAACCTAAACAACTTCAAGTTCTCTCTACAACACGCACCAAGTTAGATAATAAAATTAACGGCATTTGTGTACCTGTCAGTAACAGACACCCTAGGAGTGATGTGCCATCCCTTTAAGCACCATGGCCTTTCCCTGGCTGGTAGTCTACACACGAGTCTTACATTACATTCATGAATGCAGACACCCTGGACCCTAATTTTTATTCCTCATATTTCCCTCGTGTGGATTTTAATATCAGGCGATGTTATTGCTCTAAAAACAAGAACAGATGAAATTCAAAGACAGAAAATGTGTTATTTCAGAAAGCAGTAAACATTTCGTGACTGACGTGACTCTCATAAATCTCTCCTGGTCGTCAAGGGTGGCGTGCTCCATTCTGCCTTCTCTGTAATTGCATCCCTTTGCGTTCCTGCTATTAATTTTGAATTTTGTCTTCTCCTCACTAGACACTCAGGTTTATTGTGTGAGTCTGCTTTTATTTGCCATTTTTTATTGTATGTTTGTCTTCCCTGTGTTTTGAATGTAACCTTTCTCCTAGCTTTCTTTGAGTTGATTCCAATTTATTCTATTTTTAAAGAAATCTGACCTTGGTTGGGTAACTTGTTCATTAATTTCCAATCTGTCATTTCTATAAATTCCTAGAGAACCATTCTGACTGCCTCCCAGCTAATGGATTTTTATCACTGTTTAAAGTATTTCTGTTCCCAGTATGATTTATTCTTTGACTCAAATATTTTCAAATTTATTTTCTCTTAATGGGTGGGCCTTCATGAACACAGCCAACTCTCATTCAGTTTCATTATGTGTCAATAATATGGTCTACATAATAATGTTCTTTGAAACTGGTTGAAATTTGCTTTACAGCCTAAGAGGGAAGCTCATAGATTTAGACATAAGGTTCCCTCATGTGTAGGATGTGAGGCCAGTTCCCAGCACCCTTAAGGGGTGGCTTATAACTGCCTGGAACACCAGCTCACACGGGAGGCAATCACCCTCATGCACATGCAAGCGTACACATGCATAAAAACTTAAATATAAATAATATTCATAAATATATATAAAGAACACACACACTTGAATTGTTGCAGGCTGTCTATCTGGGCTCATTGAGTTATGTTTGGTAGTTATGTTTTGGTCCTTCCTTTGTTTTTATCTACTTTCTGGAGGGATAATGTGCATTAATTAATATTGTTTATTACTTCCAAATTGTTGTGGGTTTGTCTGATCTTACTTCATATTGTGAGGCTGTTTCGCTAGACTTGTCTGTTTTTATCCTAGTGTGACAATTTCTATCCACAAAGACACAATCTCGGCATTGTTGGCCTCCTGGTTCTCGGCCTTGCAGCCAAACTGCCTTTGATGTCCCTGTCCTTCTTTCCTCCACAGACTTTCTCCCTCCCACTGTGGGGACAGTCCTCTGCTGTCTCCCAAGTCTGGAACTTTTTTTTCTGCATGCCCCGTTGGTCAACCACCACTCCATTAACTTCACTCAAGCATCCTTTGTGCTGGGAACCCCTCCGAGGTCCTGGCTGGGAGAGTCATAGTGTGGCCTGAATTTTTCCATTCTTGAGGTCAACTGATTCAAATCTACCTCTCCAATTAGATTGTCCAATTATATTGACCTAAAAAGGCTTGAGGAGATTTGCATTTTAGAGATGACCATGGCTGACTAGAGAGTGGACAGAAGGTCAGGGAGGGATGCAGGATGTCAGGGTCCAGTTAGGAGGGCTGCACTGGTCAGGAGAGAGCTACTGAAAGCTAGAACTAGGAGAGCTGTGGGTAGATTCAAAAGCACCTGAGCAGGGGTGAAACTTTCAGTTCTGGCCAATGTGCTCTGTGCATGTGCTCGTGATCAACACAGACCACAGGGGAGTGGCCCTGTGCTGAACTGTCGGCATTGTAGGGGACATTCAGGGAGGCCTTGGCAGAGCAGGTGTCAGAGTGCCTTGGGAGGGCCATGTCATGATCTTAAGTGACACTGGAGGTAGAGTTGGGAAGCACTGGGAGGGCTGGGGTAGCTTCTACAGGATGGGTTACTGTGGAGCTGCACAGGAGCTCTCTGCACTCAAAGGCCTGGGTTTGGTCCAGGTCCTGGGGCCTGTGCATCTCCATTCACACACATCTCTAATACTGCTTTCCAGAGCTGGGCCTGGCTGCTGATGGGAGAGGTTCAGAAGACGTGGACACTGCAGGCTGTGAGATCAACAAGGGCCACCCTTGGGGCACCAGCAGGGGTGTGAAACCCTTACATGCTCTGACTGGAGGCTTCTGGTTCAATTCTGTTGAGGTTCTAGTAGCCCTGATTGGAAGCTGCCAGCCTAGGCAGCTGGGGGCAGCTTGTGGAAGTGGGCTACCCCTGTGGGGCACCACAGTGTGTTTGGGGCTTTATCTAGATCTCGCTGGTAAATCCCAAGGTGGAAGTGGAGCAAAATGGGAATGGCTGTCTGTCAGCCTGACACTCTGGGCCACAGCACACACTAGTGGTATTCTTCCCTCAGTGGATGCCTATCATCTGCATGAGAAAGGCAATGTGTTCATAAAGTGGACAGATGTGCCCACAGGAAGGGCGATGATGGAGAACACATACCCAAGCTTCTGCCCTCCCTTCCTTTTGCCTTGTGCATGAAGCAGGAAAGTGTTCTTGCACATTCACAGAGAAGGGAATTGAGGAATAGAGAACACTGACCTGAACTGACCCAGGATTGAAGACATCCACAATACATTACATTGCATTTCTTCTATTCCTAGGCTCCACAATCAGGGATTGTGCTTTCCAGAAACCCAGGGTAATAAACTGTGTTTGGAGGGGTGGTTCAATATACAAAAATCCATCAACATAATCCACTGTATAAACAAACTGAAAGAGAAGAAAACCCACATGATCATCTCATTAGATGCTGAAAAAGCCATTGACAAAATCCAGCACCCCTTCATGATAAAAGTCTTGGAGAGATCAGGGATACAGGTGCATACTTGAAAAACAATAAAAGCAATATATAGCAAGCCAATAGCCAAAGAATTAAATGGAGAGAAACTTAAAGGAATTCCACTAAACCAGGGACAAGACAAGGTTGTCCACTCTTTCTGTACCTCTTCAATATAGTACTTGGAATTCTAGCCAGAACAATAAGACAACTAAAGGAGTTCAAGGGGATACAATTGGAAAGGAAGAAGTCAAAGTACCGCTATTTGCAGATGATATGATAGTATACATAAGTGACCCCAAAAATTTCACCAGAGAACTCCTACAACTGATAAACACCTTCAGCAAAGTGACTGGATATAAAATTCACTGAACAAAAAAAAGTCAGTAACACTCCTTTCTACAAAGGATAAGCTGGCTGAGAAAGAAATTAGGGATACAACACCCTTCGCAGTCTGCTCAAATAATATAAAATATCTTGGAGTAACTCTCACCAAGCAAGTGAAAGGCCTGTATGACAAGAACTTTAAGTTTCTGGAGAAAGAAACTGAGGAAGATATCAGAAGATGGAAAGATCTCCCTTGCTCATGGATTAGTAGGATTAAAATAATAAAAATGGCCACCTTACCAAAAGCAATCTACAGATTCAATGCAATTCCCATCAAAATTCCAATACAATTCTTTACAGACCTTAAATGAACAATTCTCAACTTCATAAGGAAAAACAAACAAACACATGAACAAACAAAAAACCAGGATAGCTAAAACAATCCTGTACAATAAAAGAACTTCTGGAGAAATCACCATCCCTGATCTCAAGCTGTACTATAGAGCAATAGTAATAAAAACTGCACGGTAATGGTATAGAGAAAGACAGGTTGATCAATGGAATTGAACTGAAGATCCCGAAATACACCCACACACCTATGGACACTTGATTTTTGACAAAGAAGCCAATGGAAAAAAGAAAGCATCTGCAACAAATGGTGCTGGTCTAACTGGATGTCTGCATATAGAAGAATGCAAATAGATCCATATTTATCACCCTGCACAAAACTCAAGTCCAAGTGGATCACAGACCGCAACATAAAACCAGATATGTTAAATCTATAGAAAAGAGAGTCTGGAATAACAATGCCTTGGTACAGGAGACCACTTCCTGAGCAGAACACCAATAGTTCAGGCACTAAGACCACAGTGAACAAATGGGACCTCACGAAATTGAAAAGCTTCTGTAAAGGATGCCATCAATAGGACAAAGTGTCAACTTACAGAAGGGGAAAGACCTTCAAGAACCCTACATCTGTCAGAGGGCTAATTTCTAAACTATATAAAGAACTCAAGAAGTTAGATCTCAACAAACCAAATAACCCAATTAAAATATGGGGTACATAGCTAAATAGAGAATTCTCAACAGAGGAATCTCTAATAGTCGAGGAGCACTTAAAGAAATGCTCAGTGCCACTTCTTTAGTCATCAGGGAAATGCAAATCAAAACACTTGGGAGATTCCACCTTACATCAATCAAAATGGCTAAGATGAAAAAACACAAGTGACAGAACATGCTGGTGAGGTTGTGGAACAAGGGGGACAGTCCTACATTGCTGGTGGGAGTGCAAACTTGTATAACCACTCTGGAAGTCAATTTGGTGGTTTCTCAGAAAATTGGGAAAATCTACCTGAAGACACAGTAACTCCTGGGAATATACCCAAAAGATGCTCTACCATCCCACAAAGACACTTGCTCAACAAATAAAGCTCATAGCAGCTTTACTTGTAATAGTCAGAAACTGGAAAAAACCTAGATGTCCCTCAACTGAAGAATGGATAAAGAAAATGTGGTTCATTTGCACAATACTACTACTAGTATTCGGAATACCACTCAGCTATTAAAAACAAGAATATCATGAAATTTGCAGGCAAATGGATGGAACTAGAAAATATTCTGAATGAGATAACCCAGACCCAAAAGGACATGCATGGTATATACTCACTGATAAGTGGATATTAGGCATAAAGTACAGGATACCCACACTACATTCCACAGACCCAAAGAAGCTAAATAACAAGGAGGACCCAAGGGAGAATGCTTGAATCTCATTCAAAAGGGGAAGTAAAATAGACATTGGAGGCAGATAGAGGGAGGGAACCAGGTAGGAGGTAGGGTGGGAGGGGTGTTATCTCTAGAACATGCCAGAGATCTGGGATAGGGGAGGCTTCAGGGAGTCCATGAGGGTTATGCTAGCTGAGACTCAGCATTTGGAGATGTGGAGCCTGAATGGCCACCTCCTGTAGCTAGGCAGGATTCCTAGTAGAGGATTAAGGACACCAACCAACCCACCCACAAAACCCTCCACCCAAAATTTGTCCTGCCTACAAGAAGTGCAGAGACAAAGAAGGAGCAGAGACTGAGGGAATGGCCAACTAATGACTGGCCCAACTTGAGACCCATCACACAGGCAAGCACCAATCCCTGACACTATTAATGATACTCTGTTATGCTTGCAGACAGGAGCCTAGCATAACTGCCCTCTGAGAGGCTCTACCCAGCACCTGATTGAAATAGATGCAGATACCCACAGCCAAACACTAGACAGAGCTTAGGAAAATTTTTGGAAGACTTTTGTGGAAAGAATGAGGGACCCAGAGGGGATAGAGTCTCCACAAGAAGACCAACAGAGTCAACTAACCTGGACCCTTGGAGGCTCCCAGAGACTGAACCACTAACCAAAGAGCATAGATGGGCTGGACCAAGGCCTCCTCTGCATATGTAGCAGAGCATAGATGGGCTGGACCAAGGCCCCCTCTGCATATGTAGCAGACATGCAGCTTGGTCTTTATGCGGGTCCCCCAACAACCCTAACTTTGTTGTCTGCATGTGGATCCTAACTGGGATCTCCTAACTGGACTGCCTTTTCTGGCCTCAGTGGGAGAAGATGTGCCTACTCCTGCAGTGACTTGAGGTGCTGGGGTGGGGGATGCCCCAGAGGCCTCCCTCCCCTCAGAGGAGAAGGGGAGGGGACTGGGAGGAGGACCTATATGAGGGGAGACTGGGAGGAAAGGGGGGGCTATGATCAGGATGTAAAGTGAATAAATACATAAGTTAATGGGAAAAAAACCCACCCTGCTTAGGGACAGGTGATCTGCACGGAGTGGAGGGCAGGAGTCTGATGAAGGGAAGGGTCCTTCAGGAAGTTTGATCAGATCTTGTCAGACATTCAGCTTGCTCCAGATGCAAAACATCTGGAGCATGGAACTCTCACTGAAAGTTGAAGA
The DNA here is from genome assembly GCA_019843855.1 of Hylomyscus alleni. NCBI lineage: Eukaryota > Metazoa > Chordata > Mammalia > Rodentia > Muridae > Hylomyscus > Hylomyscus alleni. The sequence goes on from JADRCC010106984.1 coordinate 7,161, forward strand.
TGCAGCTGGGTGTTTGATCCTAGCACTTGGGAGGCAGAGGCAGGTGGATCTCTGAGTTCGAGGACAGCTTGGTTTACAGAGGAAGTTCTGAGACAGCCAGGGCTGTACAGTGAGATCTTATCTCAAAAAAAGTGTGTGTGTGGGGGAAGGTACTGATGATATTTTCACAGAGCAGTAGTGAAAGAGACAAATAATCCCCAACCCCTGTATCCAAGACTTTCATTGTTTCAAGCACATTTCGAGAAGCTTCTTTGCCTTGTTGAGATTGTGAAGTCCCCAGCTGCACCCATGGATGCCAGAGCAACCCCACCCCCCGACAGGTGCATTGGCATCAGGTGCAGCACTCTGCCCAGCTGTAATTTGCCTGACAAACCTGGCTCATGGTTGATGTCTATAAATTAACTTTTTTCTTTTGTATGTGTATGTATGTGCATGGAAAGTGTATGTGTGAATGTGTTGTGTGTGCGCACACACATATGTGTGCATGTAGAGGCCAGAGATGGAACTTGAGCATCTCTATCTATCTCTCTCCATCCTTTTGTTTTGGTTTCCATGTTATTTTAACTTTACCTTATTTTTATTAATTCTTTGAGAACTTCACATTTATTTTAATCATATTCATCTCCACAACTCCTTCTAGACCTCCCTGATTTTATACCCATACCCAACTTTGTCTCCTCACTTAAAACAAACAAAACCCATCAAGTCCAACGTGTGCTGTCCGTAGACTTCAGATGTGTGGTCTTGTTGATGTCAGTTGTCAATAGCTCCTCAGTTAGGGGCAGGACTTTGCACATCCCTTCCCCATTTATGTTGGAATTTTGCCTGCCTTGACTCTGTTCCTTGCATGTACTGTCACAATCTCGGTAAGTGTGTATATCCAACTGCCCTTCTGTGTCTTGAAAAGAGCTTTGATGTCATCACCTCTGACTCTGGCTCTTACACTCTCTCTGTCTCCTCTTTTTGAACCCCGAGGAGGAGGCACTGTAATATTGCTGTCCTGATTTAGGGCTGAGCACCCCATAGTGTCTTTCCCCACCTTATTTTATGTGACAGGGTCTCTCACTGACCCAGGAGTTGGCTTTTATTGAGAGCTGGGGGTATGAACACGATCATATAGCAAGTACCGTAATAATGGAACTGTGCCCCCACCCACGCAGCCCATGGAAAGTAGGTCTCATTAACGCAAAGCCCTGTGCATGCATCCACACACGATGCTTTTTCATCATGGCGGCAGAGCTGTGCAGTAGACACAGACTGTGTAGGATGGCTGATTTGACATGTCAGATGGACTGGGTCATAGGATGCCTATATAACTAGCTAGGCCTTCTTTCCTATTGTCTCTGTAGGTGTTTCTGGAAAGGTGAGCATTTCTGTCGGCTGACTTAGTGGGGGCATTGTCTCATTCTGGAAGGCCTGGAGGGAACAAAAGTCAGGACGAGGCTGACCATTGTCTGCCTAACCGGACACACAGTCAGCCCAGCACTTGTGGCTCTGAGGATCTCAGTCTGAGCCTGGAATTTGCATACTGGCTCTTTCTGATTCTTACACTTTTCAGTCCCACCATGGGTCAGCAGACAGGGGATCATGGGACTTCTTGTCATCCATGATGGTTGGGACCAAATCTATCGTAGTGTACGTACATCCTGTAACGTACAAAGTTCCTCACAGAAATCTCCTCTTTGCTCCACACCCAGCGTAACACTGTAGTTACTCTCAGTCCAGGAAATGCAGCCGGGGATGACCAAGAGCTGCAGGAACAAACTCACCGCACACTAGAAAGCAAAGATGAAGTACCAAACGAGTTGAGCCGCTGTAGAGACACTGTGCTGGCCCTTATCCCTCTGCTAGGTTTTTTTTTCCCCACATGCACGTGCTGGTGATTAAAGAAGGAAGGGTTTGAAGAGGACTCGGTTTCCATAAACAGTTGCCTTGATGTGCTGGAGCCTGAGCAAACTGGGGACAGTGCCCTGGAACCCTCTTTAATCTGTCTTGTGATCTCATTTCCACATGGACGGAGGACCACGTTCATGTGACCTCAGAGAGAACTGGGCCTGGAGCCTGAAGATATTGGTTTCTATCCAGGAAACAGAACAGCCTCCAGGCTATAGATGAGATCTGCTGTCGATTCTGTACATTGGACTCTACAGAGAGTAGAATTCTGGTGCCCCTGCCCCTGCTTCTAGAGGCAGGCATCATAGTTCCTTGGGGGCAAAACCTTCTGACTACCCCATGAGAACATGGCGAAATTACAATAAGGATTCTACAAACACTGGATTCCCTAGCCATGATATCACAAGGAGCTTCTGAAGAAGCAGTTCTTGGGTATAATCAGCCGCATGAGTGGATGTGGCTAACATTTGGGACTCGCAGCTGAAGGTTTTTCGGGAAACAGGCCCCCTGGGGCTGGGTGGAGGAGAACCTGACCTACAGACAGCTTGCTTGTACTAGTGACACACTCGTGTCCCAGGACCTGCATGTGTTTAACTAAGCATCCATGTCGAGTAAAGACTTGTGAATCACCCACGACAGATGCCTTCCCCTGGGCAGTTCCTCAGTTCCCAGCACCTCAGTGGCCCCCTGGGCAGCTGTGCTGTGAGCCGTCTGGTGATCAGTGTTGCTAATCTCACAGTCCATAGGCCCTGGGTGTCAGGCATGCCAAGGGCTTGGTGGCTGCAAACTGATTTAGCTTAGCGTGGCTCTATTCCTTATGACTTATTGACTAGGAAAGTCAGCGAGCTCACCTTAATCTTTTAGTAGGGTGGAGCAAGGGCAGATCATCAGTACACTGCTGTGGGGTAGAGTGAAACTTTTAGAATCACTTAGATCCAGATTTGAGCAGAGAAATCCCCACTGTGAGACCCAGAGAGGGGGTAAGACCTATGTCTCTGCTCCCGCTGCTGCCAGGTGGAGAGAGTAATTCCTACCCTTCAGAGTTAGCTCCAGAACGAATCGACATGCTACAACTTTGAACACTGTCATAATAGGAAAGCTGGCTCACTCACCTAATTCCCAGGCATCCATATGGCAACGTGTGCTGTCTCCTGGTTCCTTGCCTGGCTGCTCAGTTTACCCTTCAGATATAAAACCCTTGAGCCCAGGCATGGCCCACTGTCTCTTCTTTGGGGGAGCTGATTTAAGGGGTGGCACTGAGCATGACTGAGAGATGGTGGAAGGAATAAGATGGACATGCAGAAGTATTGGAGACTCGTGTTGCCTGCATATGGGCTACACCAGGCTGGGCGACTGTTTAAGACTGGGTCTGAACACATGCCGCTAGCTTTCTCTTTTGGGCTGGGATCTAACAGCTTGGAAGTCACTCCGGTTTGGGGAACTCTTGATGTTTGTAGTCATGGATCGCAGCGTGGCTAGAATGCTGGTTTGTTTTCAGGCATGGAATCTGTCATGGCACAGGCACTGGCTGTCTTTTTACAGAAGGAATAGACCCCATGGACCCCATTCTTCAGGTGTGTAAGGGACCCTGCCACACACCAGGGAGTTACAGAGCCAGAGTTTAACCAGCCCAGGGCGTACTCAAGCTCAAGCATGATCACTTACCTGCAGTAGGGGTTCTAAGTCCCAGCCTCAGAACACCTGGCCTTCCTCTGGCCACACCGTAGACATGATGCCTTTCCGTGAGATGTGGTGGTACCCAGGTGATATGATGTTGATGGGGGGGGGG
>JADRCC010106992.1:0-10125 GCA_019843855.1 Hylomyscus alleni
AAATTCATTGTTTTTAATAGCTGAGTAGTACTCCATTGTGTAGATGTACCATAATTTCTGTATCCATTCCTCTGTTGAGGGACATCTGGGTTGTTTCCAGTTTCTGGCTATTATAAATAAGGCTATTATGAACGTGGTGGAGCATGTGTCCTTATTACATGTTGGAGCATCTTCTGGGTATATGCCCAGGAGTGGTATACCTGGGTCCTCCGGTAGTTGAAGTTTTAACTATGTATCTTTTATGTCTCCCACTTTCCTTATTTAATTCTAATGTATAATGCTATCAAAGAGTATAGTTTCAAATAGTAATTCATTTTTTCTTCATGTTTGACAGTTGATGGGTCACCAACCATAAATAAATGAAATATATATTATTTTACTTCCTAGGAATTATAAGGATGAAGCCAGCAGAAACACTAGGGTTGTACAGTTGTACTCACAGAGGAGACAGTGATAGATACTCCCCCAACCATTAGAGACACAACATCCTGTACATTCTTTGGCTTGAATGCAGATGGAAGGGTATCAGACCCTGAGAGAACTGCCTATCACAGTGGATAGCACATGGGGGATGAGATGGATCACTGTAGGATGCACAGTGAACATCTGGAAATACCGCAGGGCAATTGCCTCAGCAATTCCTTACTTCTACTACCGTGTTATTTTCATTAATTTTGACAAATTCTGCTTCCTTTTGCATTTTCTTTCACTTTGCCAACTTGATGTTAAAAAAAAGAAAAGAAAAGAAAAAAAATGTTCCAAGGCCTTGCTATGTAGAATTAAAGCAAGTACTGATCTTTCTAGCACCCCTAAATTGAGTGAAAAATAAAAAAAACTTCTTGTCCTAGAAGTTACAGATAAACTCTTAATTTAATCTACGCCGCTGGCTTCTCCACCCGCTTGTATGTGCATGTACATTTATCATATACTACTGTGTCTGAAGGTGCCTTTCAGCTGTCTGTGTGAACCTTGCTTTTATTCTAATTCTTTCCTCACACTATCTTTCTATGCATTCAAGGTCATACTTACATATATTTATTATTATTTCTGTATTTCTCGCCTTTGTATTTCTTAGCAAAATAGCTCTCTAAGTTTTTACCACCATTGTCGGTTTTGTACCTTCTTTGTTCTGTCTTCTGACCCCAAGATGACTGAACTGAGGTATATTATCTTCTACAAAAAAATAAAATATATTTATAATTTTAAGTGTAGGAATATGTAGTTTTGTTTATCTTTTAATAAAATTACATGCAATAATGTTAAGAAACCAGATTTGTTTATTTTCATGACAAAGCTAGGAGGGGTGTTAACTAGTGCAACAAAGTCATTTCTGATATACACATTAATGGAATCAACTCCCAAATATATAGTTTCTTTTCAGACCTCCAAAGGCACAAAATGGAAGATGCTGGAGAATTGCTTGCCAGGACCTCCCTCTTAGATTCCTGGCTTCTATTATTTGTTGGGTGTAACCTGTCCTGTTTACAGTGCCAAATGCATTTGTGAGTTCTGATGTAAGATATTCCTAGAATGGAAATCTGGCTATCCAACCAAGACAGTTTCTATCCACTTACAATTGCTGGGTGGAAAAGGAAACTGATCTATAGATGAGATGGCAGACTGACAATTGTTAGGTGAACAACCTCTAAATTTGTCTTCTCTTTCCCCTCCACAGAAACATGGCAAACTCAATGCTACAGCAAAAAGCCAGTTATATTTGTATGTATGTGCGTGCGTGTGAGTGTGCGTGTGTGTGTGTGTGTGTGTGTGTGTGCATGTGTATGTGTGTGATTTTTAAGATCAATCAAGGGATTCATAATGGTCTCCAATTTCAAAGCACATTTGTTCAAATAAAAATACTAAAAGAGAAGAGAGTATAAAAGAGATTCTCTGCAGGTGAAAAGCAAACAAACAAGGGAACAAATGGGCAAATTTATGTTGGCCCAAATGTATGTTGTAGCATTGACAAAAATGTATCAATTCTGCTAAAAACGTACACAAACCCAGCAACAAAAATTGCTCTTTATCAGAAATGCTAAGAATTTATGAAACAATTTTAAAACAATATCGCTGAACAAAGATTTACTAAGACAGTTACTAAATGGACATAACGAAAATGTGAATTTGTTAAATAAAAACAGAAGTAAGGAATTCTTTCAGAATATAAGCCAAAGATCATTGAGATTAAAAACACAAAATAAATGTAGGAGACATAGAAAATTGTACAGTAAGTTCAATGGCTTTAGAGTTTCAGAAGAGAAATAGGGAGGGTAGCTTCAAGATCCTAGCTGATGTATTAAGATGTAAAGCTGATGCATTGGAATGTCTCTCTGATGAAATTTCAGGTATAAATGACAAAAAGAGATAGAAGGGAAATAACACTTAAACCTCAGCTGATATATAAATACATGTAAGGATTTGTAGACGTTTGTGATGAAAAGGAAAGAAGATACCAAGATTTTTCCTAGTGAGATTTCAGATGTAAATGACAGAAAGTCCTAACCTTCTTGAGTATGAAGGTGTGGTCAATAAAAGCAAAAATCCTGAGGTGACATCAGATGTTTTGTGTGTGGAAAGGGTATAAAACAAAGATTCCTTCAAAACACTAGGTGGGAGGTAGTATAATTTCAAGGGTGATTTCTCTTTATGTAAAGTTAAAAAGAGAAGCACAGATATGAAGGCATTTAGAGAATTCATCACTATCAAAATAATTTTACCTGTGTTGATGGAGTGATATTGTAAGAAAATTCGGGGTAAAAAGTTAAAAAAAAATTTTAATGAAAAAAATTGATGTTAGGATCAGTGGAAATCAAATTAAAGCATGATAAACATGTTGTTTTGGAGTTCAAACTAAATATGGAATTATTTTCACAATAGTGGGAAGTATATCAAATATGATTTTCAAATGTGGACATGCTAGTGTCTCAAGAAAGAAGGGAATTGTGAAAATTATCCCTATGATAAAGAAAATAAAAATAATATGAAACCATATGATTACATAATAGAAACTATATCAAAATCAGGACAATGGCTATCATTCATTATTCTAGCTTATTGTTCAGGGCTTATCTAAGTAAATAAGTTTAAGGGCTATAAGTATTAGAAAAAAACAATAATACTTTCAATTTTATAACTGTGTTTAGAACATCCTGACAAAGTATTTAAAAAACATTGACTCTGATATAGGACTTCAGTAAATTTTCTGAATAAATGTTATATCCATTTCCAAAAACCCCAGTAACTTGTCTGTAAATGAGCGATCACTAATAAGAATCTCCTAGAAAATACAACTTCAAAGAATTATAAAACTACAAAATGCACGAAATGAACTCTAATAAGTTACATATGTAAGTTATATATAATTTTATAAATAAATATATTATATTGATCAAACCTTGATTAAAAGTTTAAAGAAAAAACTGAATGAGAATAGCAAAAGGTTGATGGTGTAGTTCATGCTGCATTGCTTGCCTGACCTACGTAAGGCATCATTTCCTGGGGAAAGAGAAGAGCTGATGGAGAGGGGCAGGGAGAGAGCTTCTCTGCATATCACAAAATTCTGTAGGTTTAAAAGTATTCCCATTGAAATTTCATCTGTCTGCTCCTTAAATTCATGTCTTGTATAACTTTACAGCATTTTCCAAAACTGAATAATCAGCTTTTGTAGAGATAATTGTAACTTGGAGAACTCTGTAGGCCTCTGACGACTCTCTTTCAGGATTCATTCCAGGTCACCATGCTGTGTCACCCTGGCATCTGTCTCCTTAGTCTCTCCAGTCTGTGATTGAGCCATTTTCCTTGTCATTGACTATGACACTCTGCAGGAGAATCTGGTCTATGTGAGGTTATCTGTCACTGGTTTGGGCCAACACTGCTTGGAAGGCTGTCACAAAGATGGTGTGCCTTCTCAAGACAGAAGTCACCTGGGTACATTGTGCTGGTTTTGCTTTAATGGAGATATTAAATTCCATCACTAAATTCAATAGTTTATACCAGAAATCTACACTCCAACATAACTGTTTATACACTTAAATAACATTATTCTAAATGAAAATAACATGAATAGATTTTCTTAAGCTTTAAACCATCCATTAAAATCTATTTTTTTGGTTGGTGGTTTAGTCCCTGGGAGCTCTGAAGGTACTAGTTAGTTCATATTGTTCATCCTAAGGGGCTGCAAATCCTTCAGTTCCTTGGATCCTTTCTCTAGCTCCTTCATTGGGAGCCTGTACTCAGTCCAATGGATGGCTGTGAGCCTCTAATTCTGTATTAGTCAGGTATTGTCAGAACCTCTCAGGAGAGAGCTACATCAGGCTGGATTGTCCTTCCTTCAGTCTCTTCTCCATAGTTAGTCTCTGCAACTCCTTCCATGGGTATTTTATTCCCCCTTTTAAGAAGGAATAAAGTGTCCACATGGTGGGACTAATGGCTCCAGCAGCATATGTATAGCAGAGGATGGCCAAGTCGGTCATCAATGGGAGGAGAGGCCCTTGGCCCTGTGAAGGTTCTGTGCCCCAGTGTAGGGGAATGCCAGGACCAGTAAGCAGGAGAGGGTAGGGTGGTGAGCAGGGGGGAGGGGAGAGGGTACAGGGGAGGGTACAGGGGTTTGTTCTTGTTGTTTTTTTGTTTTTTGTTTTTGTTTTTCTTTTTGGAGGGGAAACTGGGAAAGGAGATATTGTATAACATGTAAATAAAGAAAATATCTAATAAAATAAAATCTATTTTTTTTAAAATTACCTTATGACTTTACAATTAGGAAATCAAGATTATGTATTTCATTGGTGTTTCCTTGAAATATTTAGTCTAGTTTTCTCTTGCTTAAACTTCCATCCAGGTTGGATATTACCTTAAGTGATGGTCACTGTGATATTCTCATTTCTCCCTCTGTCCTAAGATTGCTACTATGCAGCTCAGATGGTATCCTGAACTGAAGCTCTGCCCCTATTACCATGTGCTATTCTAATACCAAGGATGTCAGAATATACCCATATTTTTCAGGTAAGGGTCAAAGAGATAGTAAATCAAAGTGTGAGGTCCTTAAGAGTTCAATATTTTCAAATATGAATAACATCTTCATTTTGGGAAAAAAACAAAACCCATTAAAGAGAAAATCTAAGCACAGAGACACATGTGGGGGAATACAGTGTGAGGACATAGGAGAAGAGAACTTACCAGACAAGTGGGAAAAGCTGGGTGGTCTGTCTCCTGTGGTCATTAGAAGAAACATGACAACTTGCTGGCTGACCTGTGATGTGAATATGACTACAGGATAGATTAGCATGTTAATCTAATCTTCTGTGCACATGTTAAAAAGGTTAAAGAGTTTTTCAGGCAGGAAATGGAGAGATCTGAATGGCAAACTTGAAAAATGTGAGACAAGAGTTAACTAGAAAATTTGGGTTCTGCATGTTCTTATAGGTACATTGAGGACATGCCTACAAGGGTATCTCCCTGAGACCAATGGTCATGTCAAAGAAGGCTTGAAGATTAAGATGATTCATTTCAAAATCTTTTATTTGTTTTTTTCTCTTCTAATTATAGTAATGCATTTAAATAATTATTACTTCTAAAGCTAAACTAATGACAAAATGCTTCCTGTCCTATTTCAAACATCATGAATGTTTAGTACGTTAGCTATTATTATTAATAGCAGTAGCAGTTGACCTCATTATTATTTCTATTATTAAGGATTTGTGGAAAACCCCCAAATCTGATTACTGGTCAGGCGTGTGTCTTAATCTGTGGAAGTAGACAACTGGATTACATGTATGTGTTTTGTTTAAATATAGGTATATAAACATGTAGAACAAATATGGAAAGTTCCTCATAATAACCATAATATAAGTAACACTGAAGGTTTGTTTTGTAGAGAAGAGTGGGAGGGAGGTTGAAGAGATGTATAGGGTAGGAATAAAGATGGAGGGTGCCCTCCCCTTTTATTGAAACCACATTTCACTAAGATGTGTTCTTTTGGATTATCAAATGTACACTTATGTAACTCTCAGTTTGCTTCTGTATTCTATATCCTTATTTACTTGCATACTGTTCTTCAGTGAGAGAAGGGTAATGTGCAGAGACCTGTTTGTGTTTCTCTCTTCCAGGAGATTGGAGGAGAGGGAGATTGTCAAAGCAGGACCAGCTGGGATTCTCTGGCTGACTCCCAGGCGCAACTGTGAAGCAGCGGATATTGGGTGCTCTCCCATCCCATCAGGAGCAGCGTTCTCCTGTCTGTTCTTGGCATCTCACAGCATCCTGTGCCCTGCTAAGGTGTTAACTGACAACTGACAGATTTTACTAAGATTCTATTCTCCTTGGTTATATTTTCATTTTAAAAGTTGACTTAAAAACTTTACAAATCAAACCTCTGTGAGTCAAGGCATAACTTTTCTTCAGTATAGCCCATACATAAATAAAAACTCACTCATATTTTACAGGAAGAAATATATGTTCTCTTGACATCTGAAATCCTAGTAACTACCTTCTGATGTTTACCAATTTCCATGAATTTTTTTTTAAACAAAATGGTTCATTGTCTTCTATAATAATCTCTGAATTATTACAATTGTAATGTGGCTTCATCATCTTTTTTCAACTGCTCTCTGTACAGACATCTTTATCAGAATCTAAATGCCAAATCTAGAGACTTGGCTTCTATTTAATCCAGAACTCCCTGGAATAGTTGGGTTGTGTTAATTTGTCTGATTGTCTGTCTAGGCAGCTTGATGGAAAGTGTCTTTCTGTCTTAATCTCTGCCTCATTCATATTCAAATCACTCTGATCTTAAGTGGTATTTAACTCCTAATAATACTATCAAAGTCTATTGAAAATTGGATGGCTTGGAAACCTGGTGTTGCTGACATACTGGGACTAAGTACAACATTAATGGAATAAGAGAGAAGTTCCATTCACCCAGGAGCCCTTCAAGAAAGATTTGCTCTTAAGATGGTAAGAACTGAAGAGACAAAAAAGGAACAGCTGGACGGATCCTCTTGGAGGGCTTGTTGAAAGCAAGCAGTAACATTTCCATTGGCAGGTGGACTAGAGTAAAGACAAAAGAGAGAACTAGGGGGATATTCTAGCATACCTAATATGTCATGTCTAGTCATGACAGTGAGAACATGACTCCAGCTTTAACAAGATAGTATATTTATACCCCTCCATACAGCAACAAACCTGGGACTATATAGAAGTACACAAAAACATCCATAGCAATGGAAATGAAGGTGGCCTTTCGTCATTTTTAATGACATTTCTAAGGAAGCTAATCTTGAGGAGACAGGCATGGGATTTCAGCTTCGAAGAAGACTTTTCAAAATATGATAGTGACAAATACCAGTTCAGATTATTTTCCCACAAAGTCAGCAACTAAAGTCCCACTTTAGAGAGTACTGGGAATGGAACTGGAGAAAGACTGGGAAAGGACTCCAGTAGGTCTGTGAACAGGTGATAAGCATGCTAAGGTGCACTGTGGCTGAGTTTTCTTTAGCTGAGTATGTCTAGAATTAGACGGCATAGTTTTCATCCTGGCATATTCTGACTATAACAGAAACAAAACTATTGTACTAGAAGGCTTTACTCCTAAATAAACATCTTGGTTGTGGCTTTGTGTTTGTTGAGTTTTAGAACCTGAATCTTTTATCAACCAGTAGTAAACTATTATCTGACCATAATTTATTTTGATTCTATTGTTATCTTTGAGACCCTGTGTTTAATGACAAGTTAGGAAATCTTCGTAAGTATAATAAAAGGAGAGATATTCTGTATTGCCAACATAGACCACAATTTCCAGTGCTGATGATTAACTCTGGTACTGGTCTCAGCTCCTGGTTATTTTAGAGCTCTTTGCTGTTTTTCAAATGTTGGCACAGTTGTCAATCATTCTGTATCATACTTCTACTTTGTGTGAGGAAGCCATTTGTTAAATTGCAGTCTTCTAGACTCGAAGAACATTTACCAAATGCTTTCAGAGCAAATGACATCATTTAAACACCAAGCAGAGTGTGGAGGAGGAAAAACACCTGAGGAAAGAGAAGATGGCAATACAGGGCCCATTCCTCCCCTGCACTGTGGTGAGGAAAGGGCGTGGCACTTACTCCTCTATCCTCTCTGTGTGCGAATGGTGCTCATAGGTGTCAGTCTTTGGAGTTGGGGAACTGACAATACATAGTGGAAAGCTAGCTCATTAAATGGTTACTGTATGATGGTGACTCACTCCAGAATTGAACGGGCATTTCTGAATTTTTTCATACTTTACCACCTTTCTCTGTCTTTTCAACAAATCCTCGTGTCCTCTGACAGTTTTCTAAGTTATAGAAAAATGAACAGCAGAAATGGTAGAAGACCAAGGAACATTTTTTTTTTTTTCTGTCTAACAATTCTACCTGCTCTATGCTCGATGGTTGTGTTGAGGCTATTTTCCCAATTTTTTTTTTTATAAATTCTTTTTGTATTTGCTGTTATTCAACACTCTTTTAGGCAAATACACAGAATCACAAGCTTAGCATCCTGCTGACATGCCAGCTAAAATGCTTACCATAGACAACTGTCCTTTGATCTACAGAACCTAAGTCAGTATTTACTTTGTGTGTTAAGTGGTGGGCACATACTGTAAGTAATGTTTGTAGCAGACATAATACATGAACTTTTATGTATGATGGGTGCCAACTTTTTTTTTTTTTTTTTTGGTTTTTCGAGACAGGGTTTCTCTGTGAAGCTCTGGCTGTCCTGGAACTCACTCTGTAGACCAGGGTGGCCTCGAACTCAGAAATCCGCCTGTCTCTGCCTCCCAAGTGCTGGGACTAAAGGCGTGTGCCACCACCACCTGGCGGGTGCCAACATATTTATACAGTTTTCAAATATATTGTTGCAGCAAGTAAAATTCCCTTTATCTGTAAAAAATGGAAATGACAACTAATCTTGGCATTTATCTCCTTCATGCGAAAATTCAAGTGATTCTTCTTAGTTAATTACAAATATCCCACTGGCTTTTGATAAATCTTATATAAAACTTTTACTCCTTGGTATTTAGAGTGCATTCTTGGGAATTACAACAATGAGATGTCAGAATTTTTCTGAGGTGGCAGGTTAGAAGTAAAGGAAACCTATTTGGCTGGATAAAAATCTAAATTCAGTTGGTGATAAACTATGCCAACATTTTAGAAAGGACTTTACTATGAGAGAAACAGCTTCTACTGTGGTCTCATTATAAATCCAGGTGTGCTCAAGAGGGATTAGAGGCAACTCTGCCTTTCATCTTAGCCAGAATACACCTGTAACTCCCATTACCCCTTGATTAGAAAGTCTGATCTTTAGCATTTGGTGAGGAACCTCAGAGGTGCTGGCACACCTCTCAAGGACCTCCCTGCATATTGTACAGCATTGTTGTAGCTCACTGTGTCTTCGCTCTGTAGTCGTGCAGCAGTGAAGCGGGGTCATAGGCTGATAAGATTTACCAATGCTTCCACTAGATGGTTAGAAGAACTCTGTGTATTTTCTCCATGTACATCACCATATTATTTAACAGAGCTGGAGGAAATGTTGTAATATATTACCCCTTCTGTAAGGTTCTGAAACCACTTTTATAAAGTTTCATTTATAAACGAGTCATAATAAGAGATTAGCAGTAGTTACAAACCATTCAATAGAAAAATCACAATATGCTTTACTATATATACTTTGATAAAATCATTTACTGTAACTTAGAGCATACATATCTGCAATTTAACTTACTATACGCACAATACTATATACTTTACTAACATTATTTTAATATTAACTTATTTAATATTTCTGGAAATTGCATGTAATATTTTCAGGCTATGATTGACTGTGGGTAACTGACACCATGGCAGGGTTAAATTATCTACCGATAATTTCTGTTATAAAACTAACAGAGAAGCCTGTGGGAATTTGATGATCAGATGAGAAAGCAAAAGAAACAAAATTTAAAACCTAAGCAGTTAATATTGATTTTGAGTCCCAAGCTAATAAATTATCTTAAACAAATTTAATGTAGATTACCATCATATCTGTCAAAACCCAGCAAGGTTTAAACAATCACTATATATGTAGTCTTTTGCTTTTCTTTGAAAATTTTACTAAGCAATCTTTGGCTTTTTTTTTTTT
>JADRCC010107005.1:0-15039 GCA_019843855.1 Hylomyscus alleni
TCAGCAATCCCATGGGGTTTCTTCTTGCTTTCTCTTTCTTGTCCTCCCTTACATTAATGAGCTAGCCACACAGGTGCAGACAGCACCAGGGCTCCAGGCTTACACATTCCCATCAAAGATGACTTTACACAGACATCTCCCAGACACACCTCCTCAGAATGCTCAGTTCCTGGTGGCCAGCAGGGATCACATGGTATTTCCCTAACTGCCAGGAAGCAAGGAAATGCATATATTTTTATTCTCTAAGATGAAAGCCAGAGAAAAAGAAAAATACCACAAACACTGCAGCCGGCTTAGGGTGTGCTCACTGAGTAAAGCCCTTCCTTGCCATCAAGCATGGAGCCTTGTGTTCTCCCCCAGAACCACATAAAATCATTGTGCTCTGTGATATTGCATGCCTGTAGTCCCAGCACTCAGGAGGTGGAGGGAAAATGACCACATTTTCAAGGTCATCAGCTACACAGTAAGTTTTGAGACCAGGTCAGGCCTTAAAATCAATCAAACAAACAACAAACTTAAAAGTGAAACAAAATACCTTTGCAAGGTGGTGATAATGTTCATTTTTTACAGAACACTTAAGTCAAAAGTGGCCGTACATCTTTTCTAGCATTTGCTAGGTCAGTGTCTGCAACACTCCAGGCTTCTTCAAAATAGTCCTGTATATTATTCACAGCTGAATATTGTTGCTTCTTTTGAGGTTTATGACTAATAACCTCAATTCAAGAGGCTGTCTTTACTTCTATTCATTTGGAATATAATCTCCCTCCAGTCAATGATATTGATGTATGCACTTCAAAAGTCTCCAGTGAAACAGATTTACTAAGTTATGGAGAGAATGTAAGCAATGCTTGTAATGAAGCCAACTACAGCATCGTCCTCAGAGGTTGGACCTGCACTCAGGCATTCACTTGCAATATAACTGTGAGTGTTCCTTTCCCCACTACAGAGTTAGTTACTAGTTGAAAAATGTTGTTGGGGCTAACAAATTTATACATCTCCTATTTTTATCCTTTTCACTTTTGAACATTTCTTTGTCCATGTGGGATGTCCTCTGAGTACATCCCCTCCACACCCACTAAACTACGAGAGAGGAAATGAGAGGGTTTCTATTAAAAAAATCAGGAACAAGATGAGGACACCTAAGCTTCCCACTCTTAAGCCTGATGTTTTTGTGTTCTGTATAAAGATTATCCTTGCGTTATTTACAGGTTGGGTTTCTCTGCCTTCATATCCTGTTTCAATCCAGACACATCATTGTAATGTTTATGTCTAGAATCTCCTGTCTCAAGTTTGTGTATACAACTCTTACCATTTATTCCCTGCCTTGTCAATAAATGCTGATCACCCAGTGGCTGGGCAGAAGAGAGAATAAGGCAGAACTTCTACCAGCCAAAGGAAGGAGAGAGAGAGAAAGAAGAGGGGTTCACATTTTTTCTCATTAGAGTGCTTAAAAACCTTAGCTGGGGGAGTGGGTGGACAGAAGAGAACAAAGGAAGAGGAGAAGTCAAAGCATCCCTATTTAGAGATGACATTTTAAGACTCTACAGGGACCACTGGAAAACTTAGCAATGGTAAACACTTTCAGCAAAGTAACAAGATTCAAAATTAACAAATAAAAATTAGCAGCCTTCTAATGTACCAATAACAAGTCTATTGAAGAAGAAATAAAAAAATAAAATCCCAATCAAAATTGCCTCAAAAATAACCCTTTAATAAATATAAGTTTCTGCTGATAAGTCTACGTGGCAAAAAAAAAAAGAAAGAAACAAAAAAACTCATGGCCAAGACCTTGTAACACTTGCCTGAGGTGAAGACTATGATCACGCCATTGTGATGACTGCTCATAATTATATCAGAGAAATAAACTCGCCACTTGATTTCCTTTAACTGATCTGTCCTCTATCTCAGGGGTCTCCAGCTTCGAGGAAATGCACAGGAAGGTTTCCCCCATTCCTCCTTCTACTATTAAGGAGTGATAAAGCAAACAGAGGGACCTCACTCTGGCTAGTAGGCCCTGGAGAAAAAGAGAATTGTCCATCAGTAGCAGTCACTCAAAGGGCAAGGCCAGCCTCCCAGGATCTCTCTGATTCTGCTCAGGCCCATTTTATTCTATTTGAATATTAGCATTCCCTGGGCAAACTGTGTTTCTTTCACACTTTCCAACAGAAAATCCCAGGAATCTATTGAGAGAAATATCTAGTCGTCTTTTTGTTGTCTTTTTTTGTCCCTCCAAACCCTTTATCAGTACTGTTATCCTGCCTTCGGCCACCTGTGAAATCCAATTCCATCTGGCAGAACCTACAGTACTGCTGGGTCTTTCTCAATAGCAATATGTTGAAGAAATGTACATAACTGGAGAGAGTGCACAGGTCACTCCTGGGAAGAGGTGCTTCCACACCAGAGGGGTCACACCTATTAAAATCACATTTTCACCAGCCCCTGGTTTTCAGAGCATCATTCCGTCCTCTCCTTCCCTCGCTGTGACTTCAGCCACCCTGAAAAGCCATCCTCATTGCTGTGAGAAGTGGTACCAGCCCTGGGTAAATAGGAGCAAGAATAACCAGGTAAGCAGAGCCAGGTGTGACTGAAAGGCAGCTTTACAAAAAAAGAACACCTTTCAGGAGAGAGGACGAGGGATGTAGAGATGGTTTATAGCCTGTTGCCTGACAACTTAAATCAGGAATAGACTTTGGATTTAAAATGGCCACAGGGGTTCGAGGCTAGAGATTGGAAGGCATATGATTTTTGAAATATTATAAAATTCATCCTTCCTTTGAAAAACTAATTCTGAACAAATTAATATTCTGATTTGGGTGATTCTTTTATGAATGCTGGGTAAATAATTGTCAGTCAGAGTTTGGGGGCAGAGAGCATGTTGGGTACTGAACAACATGTTGGGTTAAGGTAAGTAATCGATGTGTCTATGTACAAATAGAGAGTTTATATGGGGGGGTCAGTTTGTAAAGTGTTTGCCACACAAGAACAAGCACCTAAGTTTGATCTGCAGAAACCATGTGAAAAAGCCACATATCCAGAGTATCCTAGTTTTGGGGAGGCAGAGACAGGAAGAACCCTTAGGTTCACTACCCAGCAAGTCTAATCAGCAAGCTCCAGATTCCAGTGAGAGACCCTGTCTCAAAACTCAATGTAGAACAACACTCACGATTGACTTCTGGCTTCCACCCAGTGCACACACTGAAGCACACTCAAATGCATAAAATTACTAAAAGAACTTATGTAAAAGGACACAGGCTTGGTGGGCAAAGACATCTCTATGAACATACAGCATATAAAATACACCATATAAAATGTAGTAGATTGGAGGCTGGAGAGACAGCTCCCCAGCTAGAAGCACTGGCTGCTGTGGCAGAGGAGGTTCATTTCTAGCACCCACATGGTGACTCACAATTTCTTCTAAACTCTAGTTCCAGGAGATCGGATGCCCTCTTCTGGCTTCTGTAAGCACTGCACACACATGGTGCACATACAAAGATGGAGGCAAAAATGCCCATACACATAAAATAAGATTGTAGAGTCCAGGCAATAAACTTTATTGGCTGAACAGTTCAACATCTGGGGCCATGGGGAAGATTCTGATGCCTTCAATGCATGGGGTCCACTCCTCACATGTGTGTATTCCCCTTCCTAGATGAATGTGCCCCCATCCCTAGGTGCATGTGCTCCCCTCTCACCCTCTGGTTGTAGGTTCAGTAAAGGCTGAAAGGGTCTTTGTACTTCTTTATTCATATCAAGGATTTAGTTTAACTTTTTCATCAGGGAAGAATGTCTTTCACAGTGTCACCTGTCAACACTGGCTTAAACCGAAAATCAGAGTCATTATTTGTGCCAAGTTTGAAGTTCTAACTAATTAGGGGACTCAATATATACATTAATAAGATGACATTTATATGAAATAAAACAATAAGAATTTCAAAGATGAGACAACTTCCAGATGAGACAATGGAAAAATATTCAAGGCCAAAATGAGCATCAATCCTATAGGCTTTGTCTTCCTCCTAAACTAAATTAGATATCAGGGATACTCTGAAGAAATAGGAAATTCAGCAAGAATAAAACTTGGAAACAAGATATGAGAAAACAGAAGATGGAAAGTGATCAGGCAGGGCTAGTGAGACAGCTCAGTGGCTTGGTGGGTAAAGGCCATTGCCACCAGGCAGCATGAGGACCAACTCCTCCAACAAGTACTCAGCACGGCACCTGGGCTCTTCCACAGCAAAACATTAAAATATAATAAAATGAAACTCTTTATGCAGGTAGAGGGCAAGTCCTTAAAAGGGAGCAGTTTTGAGTTGTGTTCTTGTCTGTGCTGGGTAGAGAACACCTAATAGAACTTTGACCCCTTTGCCCAACTGTGTCTGGGCTTCTGCACTGGTCTCCAGGCTCCCATGTTTGCTTCTCTGTTCTCTGAGTTTCTTTTCTAATGCTGTGATTAGCCACCCTGACCAAAGAGCACAGATGCACAGGAATAGTCTACCCCAGCAGGGAAGGCAATAGAAGCTGGAAGCTGGTGGATCATATTTTCCAATACTCAGCAAGCAGAAGAAGAAAGTCAAGGGGGTGGGGAGGCCAAGATATGAAACCTCAAAGCCCACCTCAGTGACATATTTTCTTTGGCAAGTCTACACCCTCTAATGGTTCTATAATCATCTTTATTTTTAAATTTAGAATTGTCTCTTTATTCATGTGACACATCAGACTGTAATTTTCCATTTTACACATGCCTTGTTGGGTTTTGGTATCAAGTTTATTCTGTCCTATAAATTAAGCTGGAAAACATTTTGTTTTTCTTATTTCTTGGAAGAGTTTATGAAAAACTTGTCTCACTTCTTTCTTTCTTTTTGTTTTTTTTTTGTATGAATATTTTTTAATTGATTTTGAAAAACCTCTCCCTGTTGGAGCATTTGCAAAACAAAAACAGATAAAGGGAGTTCCATCTTCACCTTAGTGCTATTTTCTGCAAAGCTGGATGCATTAATCACAAAGGCCTTAGGAGCTTACCACACTTTAACTATGACCCTTAAACCTCTCTTATAGGTCCCCTAGAGTAGATGAGTCTGAGCTAACTGTCTGGATGGGACTCTGGCCACATCTGGTCCCAAGGCCATTTGTTCTGCTTTGAAACAGAAGGATGGATAATCTATAATCTTCTTAAAACAATGCCACAACCTAGGAACCAAATATTCCAATGTGAGCTATATGGGGCATTTGATATCCAAACCACAATAGTTGTGCTGACAAAAATCTAATATTGGCATCATACCCAAGGATACTAAGAAAGGATGCCACTTGAGCCGCTGAAATGTAGAGCTGGGAGAAGGCCACAGAATCGACACTCAGTGACTACATGGTTTAGGCATGGGGAATGCTACAGATAAAGCTGACATTTTCTTGATGAAATTTGCCTTGTCAGGGACTATGGTCTTTATGACTGTCTCACAGGATTAAAGATTTTAACATTAAGCTGCTACTTCAAGATGATAAAATTGGAGAAATACCAAGGCAGCCATTGTGAGACATCAAACTGTACAGTATCTTTGATCAGGTTTAGAAGCAAACAGAGTGTTCATCACATGCTGACTGAGAACTGAGGCATGCTCATGCAGAAGCAAAGGGTTTCGTGTCTCCTCAGCACACAAGGACACAGAAAGGTCCAGCTCCCTCAAACTCTCCCCATCAGTTTACTGATCTCATTCTGTAGTACTTGAAAGGACAGGGTAGGGGATGCACAATTCATGCAATGAAGATAAGAAGTAGAAACAGCTTGATGTAGTGAGGAAGGGAAATCACAGCAGGCAACTCTGAAGCATACCTGTGTTCCAATCTCACCTATCCCTGGGCTCATCATGGAGAGAGATCTAGATGGTTGATCCTGGTTATCAGCATGGCAGGATCTAGAATCACCTGGGAGACAAACCTTTAGACATGCTTATCAGTGAATTTCTAGATTAGGTTAATTTGGGTGGGAAGACAAATGCTAAATGTGGCTGACTCCACTTGACAGAATGGTATCCTGAACTAGATCAGAATGAGCAAATGAGCTAAGCACCAGTGATTCTCTCCCTGTCCCCCTCCTCTCTCTCTGTCTCTCTCTCTGTCTCTGTCTCTGTCTCTCTCTCTCTGTCTCTCTCTGTCTCTCTCTCTGTCTCTCTCTCCTTTCTGTCAATGGAAGCTGCTGCCCTAAACTTGTGCTGCCATGTTTTCAATAACATGATGGACTCAATCTGTGAGCCAAAAGAGATCTTCCCTTCTTTGGTTAGTTTTTTCAGGTTTTTTTGTCAAGGCAATGGGAAAAGTCATTCAACACAACAGAGAAGGAGTATCATGCAGGTCTGGTGGTGACCCTAAATGATGAAGACTGTGATCAGTTGACTGGAAGGGAGGCAGGATGGGGAATTATAGCATCATTTGCAATACCAGCCATCAACTGTAAAATTGCCAACAGTCCTGTGCAGTCAACTCTTCTCCAAGGAAGCTACAGTATACAGGCTTGAGTTCTCACAGTACAGTTCCATGCTCTGCAGGATTGGGAAGGAACAGAATGCCCTGCTCACCTGTGCCTAACTTTGACAGGACAGACCACAGGTAAGAAGGAAGGGCCAGAATAGAAAATTCCATAGAGCTCTTGGTGGGCTTTCTCCCAGAGGGAAGAGTCTTTGTAAGATGTGAATTGAATTATCAAATTACAATCTGTTTCCATGGGCTGTCAATCAAGCTTGCTCAGTTACTAAGTTATCTACTAAGAACAGATTTAAATGGAAAGGAGATGCCAATCACTAGGGAAAATAATGAGAAGTCTATCAAAGAAGGTGGGGACATAGCTACCCAAAGATATGTGATGGTTTAAATGAGAATGCTTCCTATGGGCTCACATAATTGAATGCTTGGTCCCTAGTTGGTGGAACTGTTTGAGAAGGATTTTTAAAGGAAGTGTGTAACTAGGGGCAGTGGTTGATATTTCATAAGGCCCAAGTCATTCCCAGTCTCCCTCTCTGCATTATGGTTATTGAACAAGATGTAAGCTTTCAGTCACTGATCCAGCACTATGCCCACCTGCCTGCCTGCTGCCAGGCTGCCCATTATGATGATCATGGACTCACCCTCATAAACTATAAATTGCAGTAAACTGTGTCTTTGAAAAGTTGCCTTGGTCCTAGTGTCTAAGCACAGCAATATGGAAATATCTAAGACTCTATGTTACCAAACACTAATGCAGAGAGACATTGCACAAACACTGTCACCAGTGACTTTTATCTAGTGTATTGACCGATGTCCCTGTACAGGGCTTTAAATCCCAGACTACAGGTAAATTATTGGTGGGATTGTTGGGAGGGATTAATTGCCTAGGTAGAAGCATGTTTCTCTAAGATATGTATTATTTTTGAGTTCTTTGAAAATAATCTAGTTAGGGTAGGACTTTTCTAAGTCCTTCTCGAGAATCTGCTTTTCTTTTTTTTCTTTTGGGTAGCTGAAACCATACTGTGTTGTTCTGATCTTTTCACTGTTAGTCATTGTATTCATTATATGTATATTCATCTCACCATCCACGGGCAACTGCTTATGCATATAAGAAGGATATGGGGCTGAAGAGATGGCTCAGCAGTTCAGAGCACTGGCTGCTGTCCCAGGGGACTCTGGCTCTTCTCCCAGCACCCACTGGATGGGTCAAAATTGTCTGTAACTCCAGTTCCAGGGGATCCATGGGCACTGTACAAATGTCATGCACAGACACACATGCAGCTAAGCCACTCATATAAAACATAACATAAAATAAAAATAAATCTTCAACTTATAGCAGAAGATGGCCAAGTCGGTCATCAATGGGAGGAGAGGCCCTTGGCCCTGTGAAGGTTCTATGCCCCAGTGTAGGGGAATGACAGGGCCAGTAAGCAGGAGAGGGTGGGGTGGTGAGCAAGGGGAGAGGGGAGGGAACAGGAGTATGTTTTTTTGTTTTTGTTTTCTTATTTTATTTTATTTCATTTTATTTTATTTTTCCAGAGGAGAACCTGGGAAAGGAGATATTGTATGACATTTAAATAAAGAAAACATCTAATAAAAAAGTATATCAAAATATAGATGATATTTCACATATCATACATTTATATGGTATATAATATAATATATATAAATTATATAATATATAAATCATATATAATGTAAAATGTACAGATCATATAATATATAAATTATAGATAGTATAATGTATAAATCATATCATAGTATGATATATACTTATATACTATCATATGTATGATAACTATATATGTGCATGTACATATATATGTACATGTATATATAAATGCATACATATAAATATACATATATATTACATGTATATAAATGTGTGTGTGTGTGTGTGTATATATATATATATATATATATATATATATATATATATATTACTGAATACAAGCAACAAGTGTTGCCTGACATCCTCCACTATGGCCCCGAATGCTCCCTGACGTCCAGCCACACAAGTAGTCAATACAGAGTCTATTTTGAACTTGCTTACAATTGATCTGGGAGAGAAAGAGACATATGCACATGAGGCAATTGGCAAATAAAGCAAAATGGTTTATAATTAGCTCTTGCTTTGTGTGACTCAGTCTATTAGTGTGATGGATCGGAAGAGGGGGAGATCAATGTGATTTGAGTCACTGAGAAAATTTCACAGGAGATAAACTTTGTGTCAGTGCCTGAGCAATGGATCAGGCCTAGGATGGAAGGAAGCAGGTGGAAATTTTCAGTTCCTTTAAGACACCACGAACTTCCATGTTTGAAGAGTGTCCTGCTGTGCTTGGTAGTCTGGGCTCTGAATCAGACGTGGAAAATGATCTTTTTTCTGCCTCTATTTTTTTTTTCTTACCCCATTAACTTTCAAGCTGAGCATGGATACATGAGTGTGATGATTAGTGTGAATTGTCAGCTTGGCAGAATATGGTATCACCTGGGATATGGGCCTTTAGGAACACCTGAGCAGATGATCTTACGTTCATTGAGATGGAAAGGCCAGCCCACTGTGGGTGGCACCATTCCCTGGTTATGATCCTGCACTGTTTTATGCAAAGGTAACTGAGCAGCAGCATGAGTTCTCTCACTCCCTCCTTCTCTTGATTGGATGTGGTGTGATGTGATGTGATGTGGTGTGGTTTGGTGTGATGTGGTGTGGTGTGGCATGGTGTGATTTGGCGTGGTGTGATATCTTGAACTATGAGCCAGAAAACAAACAAACAAACAAAAAAGCAGTTCTCCCTTAAAACTTAAAATGCTTTGCTCAATGTATTCATCACAGCAAAGAATCTAAGACAGGAATTTTCCCTTCACATTCCATAGAGATGCAGTTTTCACTTTACTGTGTCCCCCACTGATGCTGATCACTGCATCAAAATTAGGCTGGTATCCAAGTAAACTCATAAAATCAGAAGCAAGGTCTCATTTATTTTTGCACCATTAGTTAGGGATGCCAACATAAATGTTAACATAAGAATATTTTATCTCACTAGAAAACTTTATTAAATAATATAAAGCATTCCTAAAATCGATGTGAGCAGTTATTATGCAAGACTGTATGTATCTTGTTTCTTTTACTGTCTTGCTATTTTGTCCATCCTGTTCTCAAACTTAAGATGCACCTACCTCATCCTATAAGTCCTGGTATTTCAGGGATCAAACAAAATAAGAACAAGCTCTTTAAAACATCTACCAGAAGATCAGAAGAAAAGAAGAGAAAGAAAGAATGGGTAGACATTAGGGATCTGGGTGTGGGGGCAATGGAAACATGACCAAGAGCACAGGCAATCTTTGTGGGCTTGACTGATATGATGCAAATCCAGCTGTGCCCTTCCAAAATCTTTCCACTTCATCATTGTAGTATTGACATGCAGGGGCCTCCCATTTACTTTCTAGAAAGAAAGAATGTCCTGTGGCTAATACAGGAATTGCCACAATCCAGGCAACAAAGACAATAGATTGTATCAGAGTTCTATTAGACAGAAGTCTGAGGCCAAAACACTGTTACAGAATCCCTGCCTCAGTACTACCCTCTGCTTCTTCTAGCTCCTGTGTGGCATGCACATCAATGTTGTGGAGGTGTTCACAGAAAGATAACCCAAGATTGCTAGGCAGCAAGTTCAGACAGTTGATAGAGGCATATATCTGATATTGATTTCTGGTCTCTACATATATGTGTACTCATATGCATGCATAATCACACATGTTTGTGCATATACAAATACATGTTGCACACACTACTTAAGAGAGGGCGAAGATAATGAGAGTCCATAGGCCAAACAGGAAGCCAATATTCCATAACATCAGACTCACATATGCTGTTTTCTATTTTTCAAAAGACTTCTGTTTTTAATAATTATCCTATCCCTACCTTAAGCTATTGAATGAGTTTTACTAATTCTGTGGACATAAGGCCAAAATACTCAAGGGAGAATTCCTTTTGGCTTGTAGTGTCATTAGTTTCATCCCTTGGAGGCTTGGTCCAATGTGCTTGGGCAGAATACTCAGGGAACAGGAGTGAAGAGAGGAGGATCCTTGTCACCTCAGCTCAACAGGAAGAAACCAAGACAAAACAAACAAAAGGGGGACCTACTTCCAGGGACCATTTCCTCCATCTAAGTCCCACCCCCAGAACTTCCAGAATAATACCATCAGGTAGGTATGAAGTCCTCAACACACGGACCTTCTGTTTGAGTGAGAAGCACTTCTCTTCCAAACCATAACAATTATCAACTTTAAGCAGCATTCACTACGAATTAATACATTGTTTCTCCACCTATATTTCTATCTGTTAATGATGAATAATTCTCCGTTTCTTCAACTGTCTTTATTTTCTATAAAAAGTTAACTTGTTTTTACTTAAATGTATGCCCTCATATATTACTTAATATTCCTACTTCTTTCTATGAAATAACCATAAAATTAGTAACAAGATTTGGAAAATGTTCATGCATTATCCCACCACATGTATATCAAGGAGGGGACTTCAACTTTGGGAAACACTGCCTATATGAATTCACATATATATTCCACCTATGTTTGCTGTATGACTTAGCCCAGAGACTCCACATTTTGATAATAGGAATGCTTGGATACCCAAAAGGGATACAAATGTTTAGTTCAATTCAGTGATATCTACCAAGCAAGGAAAGGAAGAGATTTCCTGAGGAAGATTCCCAATGACTTGTGGTTCCTCCTTAGTTTATCAACTTCCTTCCTAGCCATTGACTATAAGGTAATTACACTATCTGCTGCAGGTTGTATGGCCTCACCATAAATCCCCCACCTTATCATTTTCTACTAGAGAAGAAGGAACTAGGTCACATATCCTAGGGAAGGAATTTGAGGCAAGGGATAGAAAGAGACCATTCTATGGTGGAATGGATGAGATACTTGGAGTCTTACAGAAAGCAAGGTAAGAAATGAGGGGCCTATGGTGAGCTATCTGTGGCCTAGAAAGTATGGAAGCTAAACGCTCTTTTAAAAGTCCAGATAAGGAGGAGGAAATGGTGGTATGGATGGTCTGTTACTGACTTAGTGATGCTGGTCTTGGTTTTCCCATCTGTTTTCTGGCTCTGTCTTATCATAAAGGAACATGAAAAACCTCAAATGGTAAGTCATGTTATGTCAAGGTTGTCACCAATATAGATTTTTAAGTTGTCAAGTTTACTTAGAGTCAAAACTTGGTTTTAGTCTTTTGTAAATATGTATTCGAGAACAAGTGATTTTAATATCCAAGCTCAGGGATGAAACAAACACAAATCATAGATGTGAGTGACACAGTGCATTAAAATAAAAGGAGTGGGGCAGATACTTAGTAGAAAAATCCTGATAGAATTGTAATCTTACTTAGAATGAGTGATCTGTGGACTGAACTCCAAATATACCTAGAAACCAAAGAAGAATTTTAAATAACTTGAGTTCCTCCAGAGTATATCACATGAGACAATGGTATTATTTAGGTCTCTGGTTATAGAGTCTTCTTATTGTTGTTATTTAATTTTGAGCAACATAAGAAACTAGTTGTAAGCATCATAAAAAGATCTTTGGACCCAGTGTCTAGCACCATTCCACATTTCATTCTATGAGCTGAGAACTTGTCAGCTCTTCTGTTCTTTCTACTCTGTTATGAGGAACACAGGAAGTGAGAACCCAGCAGAAGGCAGGTCTCCACCAATTCCCCTTACAGAAGGTCAGTCTTCTCCACCAATCTGCTTGTAGAAGGCCTTCTCTACCAATTCCTTTACAGAATGCAGGTCTTCTCTACAAATCCCCTTGCAGAACTTCAGTCTTTTCCACAAATCTCCTTGTAGAAGGTCAATCTTGTCTACCAATCCTCTTGCAGAAGGCAAGATTTTTCCATCAATCCCCTTTGGAGAAAGCAGGTCTCCACCAATCTCCTTGGGCTTCCTATAGCACCCTCCTTCCACAGTTCAGCAAAATGCAAAGCCAGCCACAGTCCACCCCAAAGCCATCTCACTACTTCAATATTTGAACTCCTGAAGGTGCAAAGAGTCCCTATTAGTGGTGACAGACTATCCCAACAGCTAGTTCTGTAAGTCCATACATTGCTACTCAATCCACTCCATTTTCTCTCCCAGTCTTGCATGCTGGCAAGCCAATAGCAAGCAATGAATTCATCACAGCTCGGAGTCCATGAGTTTCACTCACCAGCAAAAGCCCTGAGCCACACTGATTTGCTTTTTAAGAGCACTGCACATCTCCTGTGCTCTTTTGCTATCCTTCTCTCTGGATAAAGCTGGACACAGATGTAAAATCGGAGAAGCACATCAATAAATTGGATAAGTGACATGGAACAGAGTCCGCAGCAGCCACCTCTCATGTTCACCCTCAGCCTTAATTACTGCATGCCATAGCTCATTATCTGTCCTTCTTTGCAAGCTATGTAAGCAGGGAGACACAGAACCCTTAACAGAAGATGTAGGGGTTATGAGGCTCTGAGGGAGATTCCCCTGGGATGCTGTGAAGTATGTTTTAAGCTAAGGTGAGCACAAACTCAACTTGTAGAGTTATGTAGATGAAAGGAGCTATCGTTATCATTAAACAACTGTTCAGAATGAGGAAAGCCCGGTCCTGATTCCCTCTGAGGAAAATGACAGCATTGGTCTCTGTCACTTGCAAGTAGAATGTGAAGCAATAGTGGTGACTAGACACTTGACTTTCTGAGCCAGGCTCATTAGCTCACTATTAGTCTTGTTCTTTCTGTGAATGCTTTGAAACTCTGGGGAGATAAGAAAGCACTAACCTGGTGCTGACACTGAGAACAGGAGAACATGGTGGACCTAAGAACCAGCTGGCATCGTGGTTCATGGAGAAGACTGGCATAGAGAGAGAGGGGCTGGGGAAGCAGAGCACATTATGACTTCTGCTAGCACCAGGCCATTGGGGACTAAGCCACCTCGTATCAGGAGAACTCCAAAGCTCTCATCAAGAAGCATGTAGACATGTTTCTGTTCCTGAGGATGAACCTGGCATCTCTCATACACTAGTATGTACGAGAATTACCTAGATGTTTGTAGGTTCTGTGAGTCCACAGCATGTCAGTCACTGAGAATAAGACGAAGCCTGAAGATGCTGTTTTGGTAAAAGGGCAGAGGCTGCAGAAGGCAGCTAGCTCAGGAAGACCCAACTAGAGCTGGGTAAGAGACCTCAGGTGAGAAAGGAGTAAACAATATTCAAACTGGGTCAGGGGTTCAAGTTTTCAACGTATACTAGCTCCAAACCTCAGCTTAAACACATGACCCATGCAGTAGTCTTAAGGGTGCTTCATCTGCAGGTGGGTGACTCTGCCTGCCAGTCACAACTTGGTGCTGGTGTCAAGGACTCTGTGCGTCAGCCCTCTCTAATTCTTATACTAAGCAGAGTCTGGAGACTATGATCTACATAAAGTCTACATTCCTACTAGCTCAAAGCTGTCATCAACTCTGATGACAGAAGAAAAAAAGTCATTTTTTCTGCTCAGAAAGAAACTATTATCTTCATTTTCCCAGACTGATCTCAGGCTGGATCTGGAAGAACGGACATGGTGGTGTCGGCACCTTGAGCCTACTACTTGTGTGATTTATAAAACAATGACTGAAGATGTACACAACCCTGTGATTTAGATAGGAGAAGGATGCAAACAGGAATTTTCTATCAACTTACCATTGTCTTTATTTTCTTCACAGTTCCAGAGATATAGACTAATAAAGTTAGTGCAGGATAATTGACAAAGGAGGCAGGGGCTTGCTTTTAGGATCTACTGCACAATCACAAAGACTTCCAAGTCTAGTCTAAAGTGTGCAGAGCAGTCTTGAAAGTAAAAGACCCACTAAGAGCCAAAGTTGAGTTTGTAGGCTGTGATAGCAGTCTGCTGGTAGATTTCCTTCTTTGAGAGAAGTCAACCTTGTTCTATTAAGACCTTCAATTTATTGGCTGAAAATAACTCACACTATGGAAAGGAATCTGCTTTACTTAAATCCATAGATTTAAATGTTAATGTCATCCAGAAATATCCACAAAATAACATGACAGTAATAAACCAAATATTTGGAGCATTATTGCCTGACCAAATTGACACTAAAAATTATCTACTATGTCACCTGAATGTCTGGTACTGTAATCTACTTATTTATTACATCAAGCCTGTGTCACATGTTGCATAACTGGGTTGCTGCCTGCCTGCTTTGTTTCCTGATGTAGCTCCAAAGACAGGGTTGATGCAAAACAAAGCCAGGGTCATGGAAGATACCCCATAAAAAGAGCTGAACAAATCCCCTCTCCTGAACTCCTTGTTTTTACTTTCCTCAAGATCATTCAACACCAGAGGGATACTTTTATGAGGAATACAGAATTTAACACGTAGTTACTATGCGTGTGTCCCATGCACTTTCCACTTCTCTAACAAAAGATCTTCTTCAGAAATATGAGGGATATTCTAAATGCAGGATTCATCCAGAGAAGGGTGTGTGTGTGTGTGTGTGTGTGTGTGTGTGTGTGTGTGTGTGTGTG
>JADRCC010107020.1:0-10188 GCA_019843855.1 Hylomyscus alleni
AAAAAAATGTTGAGTCAAATTATGACACTGTTAAAATTCAGTGATATTAAGAACACCTAATTCTGATATCAAACAGGGGAAAGACACAGGCAGAGACACAGAAGGGGGAGGGAGAGAGGGAGGGAGGAAAGGAGGAAAAGAAAAAACCTATTTCCCAATTTTCTTTCCCCCTTTTACAGTCTATGGTCAGTACGAGATGCTGAGCTGCCATCTGGTCATTATTTACTGGGTGTTGGATTCTTTGTGTAGAATGAGTCTGCTCCACTAGTACTCCAATGTGTGGGCTTGACTTGAAGAACTGTGAGTGAGGTCTACCTTAAATTGAAATGATAGCTAGAGAAGTGCCCATAGCAGGAAAAGGGCAGCTTTCAGTGCAGTGTTTTGTATTCGATAGACTACATCTCTCTAGACCAATGTTTTTCAACCTTTCTACTTTGGTGACCCTTTAATACAGTTCCTCATGTTGTAGTGACCCCCAACCATAAAATTATGGTTTTTGCTGCTACTTTATAATTGTAATCTTCCTGTTATGAATCATAATGTAAATATTTTTTGGAGATAGAAGTTTGCAAAAGGGATTGCCACAGGTTGAAAACCACAGTTCTAGGGTTACATATGTTTATGTGTGCATAGAGGTGTTTATCCATATGTGTCAATATGGGTATCTTCTCTTCTCTCATTTCCTGTCTTGTTTTTTTGAGACAAAGTTTCTCAGTGAGCCTCACACTCACCAATTGGCTACACTAGCAATCTGGTATAACTTTTATTGTCTACATAAAACAACCTAGAATTACCTAGGAAGAGAGTCTTAACTGAAGAATTAACAAAAAAATCCAGGTTGGGCTATAGGAATGGTTTTAGGGGACCTGTCTTGATTGCTAATTGATATAAGAAGACCCTGCCTATTGTAAGCAGTACCATTCTCTAGACAGGTAGTCCTGAATAGTATGAGAGAAGAGAAAACTAGCCTAGAGCAAGCAAGCTAACAAGGAAGTAAGCAAAGACCCATGTGTTTATTCTTTCTGTTCTTGATTGTGAATGTGATCTTTAAATTCCTGACTTGACGTCCCCACAGTATGAACTGTAACCTTGAATTGTGGGCCAAATAAACCTCCTCCCATATGTTGCCTTTTGGTGAGCAGTAATAGAAAATTTTTCATTTTTATAATTTTTTAATCACAGTAATAAAAATAAAACTATACCACTGTGATAGTTTCAATAAGAATGGCCCCCATTGGCTCATATGTTTGAATGCTTAGCCACCAGGTTGTGGAACTGTTTGAGAGGATTAGAAGGATTGGGAGGTGTGGGCCTGTCAGAAGAAGTATGCTACTTGGGGTGAGCTATGTGGTTTCAAAAGCCCGCTCTATTCTATCTGCCTGTAAAAGAGGATGTAGCTCTCAGCTTTTGCTCCAAGGCCATCAATACTGCCATACCCCTGCCATGCCCTGATAATGGACTGACCCTCTGGATATACAAGTCAGCTGCCAATTAAATGCTTTCTTTTATAAGAATTCTCTTGGTCAGGATGTTTCTTCACAGAATTGGAATGCTGACCAAGACAAGCTCTTTGCAAGATAGTGAAAAAAAATGTTTAATGTCTATAAACTTCTCATTCTACACATACGACATACAATATTCAAAGTAATTTAAGGATATGAACCCAGTCTATCCTCCTAAAATCTTTATACTAAGGTTTGATGTGCAGGTTCATAATACTAGCATTCCGTAGACAGAGACAGGAAGTTCCTTGCAAGTTCACTTCCAAACTGGTCCATATAATGAGCTCAGGCCACACAAGGATACATAGCGAGACTTTGCTTAAAAAATAAACAGTAAGAACAAGACAAACCTCTACTAGAAAACTGTGGTCTTCCCTTATTCTAGATAGAAAATTAAAGCAAAGAGAACTCAAAGAAACTCACCTAAGGGTACTGGACTATTACTTGGCCAGGATGGGATTAACCCATAAGAAGCCTGGCTCTTGGTGCACACACCACTATCCAGTAGCAGCTAATGATCAAGTCAAAGCAACCTCCAACTCTAAAAGCGATTTTTACAAACCATAAATTCTGCCAAATCAAATACTTCCTGTGAAACCCAATTTGACTCCACTCATAGCCACTAAGTCACCTTCTCACATTTGTGCACTTCAAAAACACAGCACAGCACGGCACAACACAGTTTGGCAGCACAATCAGTTAATTCTAACCAACACCATAGAATCCTCTAGTAAAAGCTAGGAAAAAAAAACAACAACAACTATAAGATATCAAGGTAACTAATTCTGAGATCTTTGTAAGTAGCCCAGGAAGGTGGTGCCATTATACCTGAGAAGCCCAGACCTGAAGCTGCTGTTCGCACTCAAAAAAGTCTCATCCTTGACCCCTCACCCTTGATCCCAAGTATGTGACTACAGTACAAAGATTCCCATGGTAGGTTTTCCTTTTTTTTTTTAACATTTATTGCATTATGATGAGAAAAGTTACATGATTTCAATTTATCTGAATTTGCTAACATTTAAAAACATATTTTAAGTAAGTAGAATTGCATCACATTCTTGTTTCCCTTTTGTACCCCAACTCCTCCCAGAGACCCCCCTTCAATACCTACAATATCTTTTTTGTCATATTCTTTAAAATTTATAAAATATTATAACAATAAAAATGAGTATTATAAAAGTTGTTTGATATAAAACAACAATCAATTTAACAGTCTTATGTAGATGCTTGTCTACAGCAATACTGAAAATACATATGTTTTTCTCAATATAAATTTTAAATAACTCCAAACATATTAACTGTATATTTCAAAATAATACATCACTACTAGTATTTTCTTAAATACTAGTTTGTTTTGCATTTAGTAGACCTTAAAATCTTGACTCTTATTGTGGTACAAGCCCAAAATAAGAACAATGTTTAGACATTGGATTTCATTGTAATAAGGCTGTACTTCAATGACCCTCACATCTCCAAAGGATTTTACCTCCATTGTAGCTAAGCTGAGAGTTGACAGTTCTGCTGCGCCAACAAATGAATTGTAGGCACGATTTTTGGATACAGACTTCCTGCTATGGTCAAAGCTATTTGACTTGAGTGAGTGAATTTATTCTCAGCCCACAGAGAACAGGTTACATTCATTTAAGAAATGGTGTGTGTATTAAGATGGTCTATCCATAAAGTCATTCACCAACTGTTTTAATGAACAATGGTTCTGCTTGGAGGGTGGCACAGACATTAGGTGAGGGTAAGAATTCGGTTCATTGGCTGTGGTAATTTGGAAAAGCATTCATCTCAGAGAAAGAGTAACTATAAAAGTCTTCTTCTTCAAACTTGATACAAGAGTTACAAATGTCAAGCAAAGCATCATCTCACTCTTTGTTGTTCTCTTACAAGCCCCCTCCCAATTTGATTGTCTACATTTCTTTTGGGTATATAAATACTTTTGAAATATATAAGCTGTTCTGAAAACCATAGTTAGTGTAAAAACAAGAAATAAGCAGTACTACTAATAGAGAGGCTGAGATAGGAGAAGCAAGATTTCAAGACCCTTATGTTGTACAAAGTAAGACGCTGTCAGGAACAAACAAGCTGAAAGTGTATATAGATTGTACAATATTGGACCTATTTCTCTAATTACCAAATTAGAGACACCATTGGATGACAATCAACAAATTTCTAATTCCTCATTTTTTTTATTTCAATTGATTAGGATAAGTTGGTAATATTAATTTTCATATTAAGATATTAAGAAAAAGTAATTGTTACTTCCTGTTGTTTTTGTTGTAAGAGGTGGAATTAGCTTTGTGTGAATTTGTTGAAAGATTACTTTCTTGCTTCTTCTAGGGTGTAGTTTTGCTCCTTATGTTGATGTTTTCCATCTATTATCTTTGTAGGGCTGGATTTGTGGAAAGATATTGTGTAAATTTTGTTTTGTCATGGAATATCTTGTTTTTTCCATCTATGGTAATTGAGGGTTTTGCTGGGTGTAGTAGCTTGGGCTGGCATTTGTGTTCTTGTAGGGTCTGTATGACATCTGCCCAGGATCTTCTAGCTTTCATAGTCTCTGGTGAGAAATCTGGTATAATTCTGATAGGCCTGACTTTATATGTTACTTGACCTTTTTCCCTTACTGCTTTTAAAATTCTTTCTTTGTTTAGTGTATTTGGTGTTTTGATTATTATATGATGAGAGGAATTTCTTTTCTGGTCCAGTCTATTTGGAGTTCTATAGGCTTCTTGTATATTCATGAGCATCTCTTTCTTTAGGTTAGGGAAGTTTTCTTCTATAATTTTGTTGAAGATATTTACTGGCCCATTACTTTGGGAGTCTTCACTCTATTCTATACCTATTATCCTTAGGTTTGGTCTTCTCATTGGTCATGGATTTTCTGGATGTTCTTGTTTAGGAGCTTTTTGCTTTTGGCATTTTCTTTGACTGTTGTGTCAATGTTTTCTATGGTATCTTCTGCCCCTTAGATTCTCTCTTCTATCTCTTGTATTCTATTGGTGATGCTTGCATCTATGACTCCTAATTTCTTTCCTAGGTTTTGTATCTCCAGGGTTGTCTCTATTTCTGATTTCCTTATTGTTTCTATTTCCATTTTTAGATTCTGGATGGTTTTGCTCATTTCCTTCACCTGTTTGATTGTGTTTTCCTGTAGTTCTTTAAGGGATTTTGTGTTTCCTCTTGAAAGGATTCTAGCTGTTTACCTGTGTTCTCTTGAATTTCTTTGAGGGTGCTATTTATGTCTTTCTTAAAGTCCTGTATCATCATCATGAGAAGTGATTTCATATCTGAATCTTGTTTTTCCAATATGATGGTGTGTCCAGGACTTGGTATGGTGGGAGTATTGGGTTGCGATGATGCCAAGTAACCTTGGTTTGTGTTGCTTATATTCTTACGCTTGCCTCCTGCCATTTGGTTATTTCTAGTGCTACCTGTCCTTGCTAAATCTTACTGGAGCCTGTACCTCCTGTGATCCTGGTTGTGTAAGAACTCCTCAGAGTCAAGCGGTCTCTGTGATCCTGTGATCCTGGGCCTGTTAGAGAACCTGGAAGTGAAGCTTCCTCTGTGTATTTTGGGTCTGCCTGCAGAGTTTTTGCCCAAGGTCTGCTCAGGGCACTAGCCCAGACAGATTGGAAGCAACCTGAGCCACTGGGCTGGCAGAGTCCCTGTGTGCCCTGTGTGCCTGGTCCCGCTGGTCCCAGTTACTCTTGGTTTTGGGACAGACATTGTGTCCTCCTCACCTCTGATCCTGGGCGTGTTTGATAGGCTTTCCTTTTGCTTAGCAGAGATATTGATAGCTTGGGCAGCTGAGTCTAGCATAGTTACATGAGAAAAGGAGCAATAAGATAAAGTGTAAGGAGAACCCTATAAGATATCTTACCAGCAAATAGTGAGGACTGGAGAGTTTTCTCTCCCAAGGGTAGCAATTCTGGTCTGCTCTTGAGTTTCCTAATAAAACAAAACTGTCTTCTGCCTATTGTAAGTACACATTGTACTGCTTAATCACAATACCAATGCATACTAAATCAAGAGGATATGCTATCTGATGAAATAATAAAAGCAGAATGAGTAACTAAATATAATTTCTTATTAGGCCCAGACATAATAGTTTCTTCCAAATAAATTCTTCCTTAGTTTGGATAGTATAATCAGTCTAAAAATCCAGTATAATGATGTGGTAGGGTGATTTAGATCTGAACATGAATGTATCTACTCCATAAATAATTATGTAAGGTTAACGAAGGGCTAGATACAGTCAGTGTCTGATGTATAAGTAAAAATTTAATGCTATGTCTCATTAATTTTTTTTTAGGGTAGCTTATCTATAAAATTATCCTGGCATCTGAACTCTTATAAAGTCCAGCCAATTTATGTTTAAAACAAGCCTCAAAAGCAAGTCTGCCTGCATGCCACCATACTCCTAGCCACGATGATCAATGACTAACTTTCTGACATTGTCAACTAGCCCTAAATTAAATGCTTTATTATACAAGTTGCCCTGGCTGTGGTGTCTCCTCACATCAATAGGACAGTAACTAAGACACCTTATATGCAACATGTACAGATTTATAATAAAGCTTGCCATACAAAGTATTTTTATAACAACTGCTTGACGAAGGAAAAATCAATAAAATCGTTCCCACTTTATAAGTCTAAAAGAGGGGCAAATGGAACTATTTTACCTAGATTTTCTTAGCAGCTGGATGAACGCTTAATGAAGCTACTCGCTCTGGATTCTAGGACTCCTGACTTCCTGTAGGTTAGAATTGCTGTCAGGGCTTACATTCTCACAAAAGAGGTTGAGTGAGACACATAATAGGAGGCAGAGGCAGGCAGATTTCTGAGTTTGAGGCCAGCCTGGTCTACAGAGTGAGTTCTAGGACAGCCAGGGCTATACAGAGACACCCTGTTTCAAAAACCCAAAACAATAATAAAAAAAATAAAAACCAAAACCAAAAAACAAACAAACAAACAAAAGACAAGAATGCCCCCTCACTTAATATTGGCGAATTCCTTGCTTTGTCATTCTGGGGCAAGGTGAGCCCTTGGAATACTGTACTGTGGGCTCCCTGCTCCTTCTTTAGTAAAAAAATGACAGGAAAAAAAGAGGAAAAGAGAACATCCCCCATTTGACCACTAGATGGTGCTAGAAGTAGTTTTTAAAAATAGTCTCCAAAGTTATAAATGCAATGAATCACAGGGTTTGAATGCTGTTTGCTGTATAATAGAGTCTGTGCATCGCTCGCAAACAGGAGCATGTCTACCCCATCATTAAAGGGGAAATCTTCTTTCAAAGCTACTCTCTTATTGAGTTAATTACATTTCTGCCAGGACAGGTGTCCTTTCTCATCACAACTTCGGCTCAGAATGAGAGACTCCGATTCGGCAGAGGAATCTGCATGCATTTCATTTTCCTTATGCTTCGCTGAGACTTTCACTTTCAGTCTCTATCAAGATTATTTTTCAAAGTGGCATGTTGGAAGAGACCAAATGCCTGCGCCAATGCATTAGTCTTAATGAATGTGTCTTATACATACGCCTTACAATGTGATGGTCTAGAGATGAGCCATAACAGACATGATCTCATGAATGAAGTGCTGTGCAACATACAGCAGAGGGAGGCAGCCATGCACATGTCAGGGAATGTCTCACATTAACAGACTATTATTTTCTATCGCTGGGGATACATTCAAGTCAAGTCAGTGTCCTGGTCTGTATGGCTGTGAAATGAGTAAACCCTTGAACACCTCAAAATTATTAATACTGTTTTCTTCCGTAACCATCGCAATACTGTTGAGAACAAATATCTGCCTTTCTTTACCAGAAGAAAGCTGCTGGAACACTTGACTTGAAATTCAACATCATATATCTCTGCAAACTATTGACGCCTCCCACCCCTGTGTGTTTGTGTGTGTGTGTGTGTGTCTATGTGTATGCTTGTGTCTATGTGTATGCTTGTGTATGCATGTGTATGTGCACATGTGTATGTGTGTGTGCATATATATGTGTGTGTGTGTATGTGTATGCGCACATGTGTATATATGTGTATGTGGATATGTGTATCTGTGTGTATTGTGTGTGTTTGTCGGTCTCTGTGTGGGCAAATTGTTATGTGTGCATGTATGTACATGCAGAGATCAGAGGTCAGTGTCATGCATCTTCATCCATCATTTTTGAGACAGGATCACTCACTGGGGCCTGGAGCTTCTCACTGGGTTTTGCTTGGCTGGCCAGAAAGCTCTGTGAATCCTATTTTTCCCCATTCTAGTCTTAGGATTACAAGCATGTACAGCCATGCCTGACTTTTTCATAAGTACAAGGGGTCTGTCTTTATTGCTATGATAAAATACCATGACCAAAAACAACCTGGGAAGGAAAAGGTTTAATTCAGCTTACAATTCTCAGACCACATTCCATCACTTAGGAAAATCAGAGCAGGAACTCAAGGCAGGAACCTGGAGCTAGTAGATGATGCAGAGGCAATGGAGGCGAGCTGCCTTTGGCTTGCCCCTCATGGCTTGCTTCGACTACTTTCTTATACAGCACAGGACCACTTGCCCAGGGATGGTACTTCCCATTACCTGTTAAGCTCTCCCACATCAGCCATTAACCAAATAAATGACCAACAGGCTTGCCTACAGACAGGTGAATTACAGACCATAGTGAGTGGCCATATGGGTGTTAGGAATTGAACTGGGATCCTGTGGAAAGTCATCCAGTTCCCTAAACCTCTGAGCCATTTCTCCAGGCCACAAGGTACATATTTGAAGGAAGAAGGAATACCGGTACTAATTATATTATCAGATTAGCCCCATAAAGAGAAGCAAGTTCAGAGAATGTTTGGGTGAGGCCTGAATTTGAAGTTTATAACTTTACATGATTCAGAAAGGTAGGCACCCATGTCAGTTAGCGGATGGCAAGCAACTAGGCAGTCTATGGACAGCATCCAACTCTTGCTGCTGAGATGCAGGAAGAACTGATATTTCCACACTTTAAAATGACCTGGTGTTCATTCTGCCTGAATACTTCTGTGGACCTTCCTATAGCCAGCAAAACATATTGACCAATCACATCAGAGATGTCCGTTGGCTTTGTCTGTCACATGTTCTTTTCCTTTGGGTCCTCACCCATGGGAATTCAGCGCAGTGGCCAATCTCAATGGCCCTGACTCATCCACTCTGAGTCCATATCTCTCTCCTTTAAAATATGCAAGTTGAAGTCTTAACTTAGTGATATTACTAGATTTGGAAATAGAGCCTTTTGAGGGACAATTAAGAGCTAATAAGGCCATAGGATAGCTTGTAATGCAGTCATTTCTCCACCTTCCTAATGCTGCAACCCTTTGATACAGTTCCTCATGTTGTGGTGACGCCCCCAACCACAAAATTGCTTTCGTTGCTACTTCATAACTGTGATTTTTTTTTCTGTCGTTGTGAATCATAATGTAAATACCTGATATGCAGATGGTCTTAGGCAACCCGTGTGAAAAGGTCATTTGACCCCCAAAGGGATCAAAACCCACAGATTGAGAACCAATGCTCTAATGTGATGTGCTGCTGTCTTACGAAGAGGAAATGAGAATACAGATGTAAAAGACTCTCTGAGGACACAACATTTGTAAGCGGAGAAGGGTCACAAGAATCCACACAAGCCAACACAGCAATTGTCGACGTGTTTCTAGAAGTAGGAGTAATAAACTCCTATCGCTTAACCCTTCCAGTCTGTGGTACTTTGCTACGTAAGTGCTAACAAAATAGCATCTAACCAACCACTAACAGGAGCTATTCTCTTGAGGATAGTATTGATTAGGGTGGTGGCAAGGCCAAGATCATTCAGGTTGAAAATACAGAAGAAGCCACATTTCTAAACTAGATGTAGATGTAGGGGGTGGTTCTGATGCCAGGTCCTGTTCCCCAATTGGTTCCCAATCAATCGATCAATAAAGATGCCAGGGGCCAATTGCTGCACAGAAGAAAAGAAGCAGGACTTCTGGGGCCCTGCAGGCAGGCTAAGAGATATAGAAGGAGGAGAAGGAGGTACACCATCCTTTGGAGGGAGAAAAGCCACCAGTCATGTGAGATGTAGGGTAGAGTGGCCATTGGCCATTTCTCCGACTGGGCCTGTGGTAGCAGGTGGGAAGCTAGAAACATAACTAAGCTGAGGGCAGATTTAGGGTATTGAGCTGGGACTAAAGGTAACTGAGCAACTGAAGCTGAGGGCAGACTTAGGGTGCTGAGCTAGGAATGAAAAGAAGGGCATGATAGCCGAAGAAGGTTTAGAAGAGCCTGGCCATTGAGCTAAAGTAGTATAAAAATAAGCTTATGTGGCTACAACTTCAAGGAATGAGATGCCTTCCTTACTTCTCTGGCTCTTGGTTTCAGACCTGTAGCATTAGATCAATACTTACATCACAATTAGTAAGGGGGTAAGTCAGTGTGCATTGGCAAGCCCCTCTGATGATTGGCAGGGCTCTCCTCCCATTCCTCCAACACGCCCCACTAACAACTTTTCTATTTTCAGTCATCTTTAAGATTCAAAATGGTGGTGATGATTACATTGTATCACGTCCTTCTATCATGGCTCTTGAAGAGGGCCTCACAAGTGCAACTTAAAAGAGATGGGTTCACTTTGGCTTTCATTTTAAGGGTACTGTCTATAGAGTAACAGCAGGTGTGTA
>JADRCC010107023.1:0-11920 GCA_019843855.1 Hylomyscus alleni
CTGCTCCATAGTTTGTCTCTGCAACTCATTCCATGGGTATTTTGTTCCCCCCACCTTTTTGTGGTTTTTCGAAACAGGGTTTCTCTGTATAGCCCTGGCTGTCCTGGAACTCATTCTGTACACCAGGCTGGCCTCGAACTCAGAAATCCGCCTGCCTCTGCCTTCCAAGTGCTGGGATTAAAGGCGTGTGCCACCACTGTCCGGGTTCTGTTCCCCATTTTAAGAAGGAACAAAGTATCCATACTTTTGTCTTCCTTTTTCTTGAGTTTCTTGTGGTTTATGGTTGTACTTTGTGTATTCTGATCTTTTGGGCTAATATCTACTTATCAGAGAGTGCATACTATGTGTGTTCTTTTGTGATTGGGTTACCTCACTCAGGATGATATTCTCCAGATCCATCCATTTCCCCAAGAATTTCATAAATTCATTGTTTTTAATAGCTGAGTAGTACTCCATTGTGTAAATGTACCACATTTTTTGTATCCATTCTGCTGTTGAGGGACATCTGGGTTCTTTCCAGTTTCTGGCTACTATAAATAAGGCTGCTATGAACTTTTAAACAATTGTTGGGAATATAGAAATATATACAACACAATAAAATACTTGTTGAAAAAGATTGTATATTTCCTATCTGTTAAATGGACTATTATGTAGTTCTCTGTTAAACCAAGCTCATCTGTGTGATATAATTTATCCCCAAAGTTCCTTTCCAATTTTTGTGTTGCAAGAGCAATCTAGATGGATAGCTGGATTTTGAAGTCTTCCACTAGTATTTTTTCTGAACCTCCTTGGTGTTTTTTACTTCTACTGATATTTTAATGAAATTAGGGTCTCTTGAGACTTGGTACATAAACCATTTACAGTAGTTACATCCTTTGGAGTTGAAGTCTACATTATGAGATATGAGAACTATTATTCTAATTTGTTTGTAACTTCCATTTGTTGGTTACACTGATTTTTATACAAAGACTCAGTTTTTCCTGTTTATGTGAGATTTTTTTTTAAGACAAAAGATAACAGAAACTTATTTTGCAATCCATTTACTTCTCCTGTAGTTTTATTTGGTGAGTTGAGGCCATTTTCATTCAACACTATTGTTGAGAAATATGCTATTATAAATGCTTTTGCTGGCTGTTCTAGTTGGTTGGTTTATTGGTAGGCTTTTCCTCTTCTCCTGGTAACACTGGATGTTTGCTAATTTGCTGTTTTGAACATGATTAATTTCTTCCTCGTTCATTTCTCTCATCCATTGCTTTCATGAACTGTATTCAATTCTGTGTTTGTGGGTCATTGATTAGCATAACCTATACCAGTATTTAAATATTCTTATTTTCTATCAATTTTAATAGAAAACTTTGATGTGTATAGTTGTCTTGGTTGACAATTATTTATGTTCAGGTCTTGAAATGCATTATTGCATGTGTTCCTTGCTTTTATGGTTACTGATGTCTCTGTATACATGAATTGGCACTTTTCATTAATAGCTTCAAGTTCTATGTTTTTACACTGTAGTTTTGACATCCTGACTATGATATGTTGTAGAGCGTAGTTTCTCTGATCGTGTCTATTTGGGGGTTTAAATACTTAGATATTGGTTGTGTTCTTTAGGTTTGTGAAATTCTCAGGTGTAATTCACTGATTAAGTTGCCCCAAACTCTTCTAGCTTATGGATTCTTAGATTCAGTCTCTGAAATATATGCCATACTTTGGAAGTTTTGGTCATATTCAATTATTTTCTTTATATGTGTGTATATTTATTATTGTATCGATATTGTCCTTCATCAGTAAAATTCACTATTGTCCCCTGATCTTATCTGTTAATGGGGGTTTTGCTGGTGGGATGGCTGTTATTGGTTGTCAATTTGGCTATAGCTGGAATTAACTAAGACCCAGTCAACTAGGTACACTTATGAGAGATGTTTTCCTAATCATTTGAAGTGGATAATCCACCTTTATTCCAGATCTTTTGAGATGGGAAGAAGATCCACCTTTAATCTGGGCCATACATATTGTTGGCACCCTATATAAAAGAAGGAAGCCTTTGCTCTCTGCCTGCTTGACCTCACTCTTGTTGGCAAGTTCATTTTTTTTACTGGCATTAGAGCCTACTTCTAGTTTCTAGTGTATACTGAAGAACAGTTAAGAATTCTAGCCATGTGAACTGAACAACTTCTAGATTTTTGGACTTTTCATTGTCAGACAGTAATTGTTGTACTAGCTGGACAGCAGCCTGAAGCCACTGTAATAAATCCCTTTTACATACACATGCACAAGCATACATACATACGTAAATACATACATACATATGCATTCCATCAGTTTTATTTTTCTAGAGGATCCTGACTAATGCAGATATGTTTTTTTAAATTTGGTTGATTGATTCATTTTTGTGAAATTTTTGCTTTTTTTTTTTGAGAATTTCAGTTTCCTTGCTGAATCCTCCTCTTCCATGTTTATTTGAGTCTTCTTTTTGGTTTTTGAGATGGTTATTATCAATTTTAAACTTGAGAAATTCTAGAATCACCTAAAAGGTTGGTCTCTGGGCATGCCTGTGGGTGATTTCTTGGATTAACTGAGGTGGGAAGACCATCAACTGCGGATGGCACTATTTCCTGGGATAAGATCTTGGAGTATGGAAAAAGGAGAATGTGAGCTGAGCACACATATTCATCACTTTCTGCTTCTTGATTATAGATGCAATGTGACCAGCTGTGTCAAGTTTCT
This sequence comes from Hylomyscus alleni, assembly GCA_019843855.1. NCBI lineage: Eukaryota > Metazoa > Chordata > Mammalia > Rodentia > Muridae > Hylomyscus > Hylomyscus alleni. The sequence continues at coordinate 2,725 of JADRCC010107023.1, forward strand.
GCTGTTGTGAGTTTCCCAGAACAGTGGAGAGTAACCTTGAACTGTAAGCCCAAATAAACCCTTTCTCCAAGGTTTTATTTATTTTTTGTTGTTGTTGGTGGTGGTGGTCAGAGTATTTTCATTACACCACCAGGAAGAGTAGCTAAGACAGACTATTGTATCAGAAATGCTGACATAATTCTGTGGTCCCTATCCTTTTTAAACTAGCTTTTGGGAACCATGTGGAAAGATTTGAAAGACCCTTGGAATGATATTATTAGAGCTTAACAGGCCATTGTAATGGGATCTTGAAAGACAAAAGTGCTGAGAGAAGTATGGCTAGTGAAGGTCCTACTCACAAGGTTTCAGAAGAGAACAAGGACTCCATCAAAATTTAGCCTATCATTCATTCATGGATATTTTGGGGAAGTGTATGGTTTCATTATGCTCTCATCTTAAGTGAAGTTCCATTTGAATATAATAAATGAATTTGGTTGGCAGAAGAAAATTTAAGCCATCAAACTTTTAGGCTGATACAAGAAAGCAATTTTAATTGTTAAAGAGATAGGAGCCATCAAAGAGAACCCTATGATAAAACTGAGGCAATAAGAAAGGTGCCCTGATCACAAAATCCCTATCATGAGAGGTTCTATCTTGTGAAGATACAAATTCATTTAAAGAAAGAAAGCCTTAATTGAAGGGGTCCCTTGCTCATAAAAGGCAACTGTATAAGGAATTGCTTCCCCAAGGTTAGCACACAGAAGCTGAGGCTCAAGGAGACATACCTTGGCAACAAGATGTACATACATTTTGCAGGAACTGGGAGATAAAAGATTGGATTGAATGGATCATGGAGTCCTGATCCACATTTTCAGAGCATAAATGAGGGTAGGCAATGGTAGCAGTATTGAAATTCTTCCAAGTAGTCTCTGAGAAGCCATTGTGTGATGCTATAAAGGTAAAACCTAAGTTGCAATGGAGACTTCAGGATACTGTAGCTTAGAGGATGTGGGATGGATGTCTGTCTGTTCGGGAAAGCTGGGGAATGGCTGTTTTCTGCAGGTAGCAGATCTAGACTCACAGGGTTGCTTAAGCTCTTTGTACCCCAGCCAACTGCATTATAAGCTCCAGAAGTTTGGCATAGAGCTATGAGACTTGATATTTATAGTGCTGAATTTTCTTGTTTGTTTATTCTGTCATTGTATATTGGAGGAATGTGACTTTTTTATTTTATAGAATGCTTATAGTTAAAAGTTTGTTTTGTGTCTTAGGTAAGATAATCAATTTTGGATTTTTAAACTGTTGTATTTGTTAAAAAAACTGGAGACTTTTAAAGTTGGGTTATATTTGATATTATGAAATGAACATGAGTAAAACATTGGGACAAGGAGTGGAAGGTTATAATTTAAATCTTGTTCTAAATTTGTTTAATTTTATGTGTATGCAGGTATACATTTGCACGCCTGCTGCCTGTGAAAGCCAGAAGGGAGTATTGAATGCCCTGGAAATAGATTAACAAATGGTTGTGAACCACTAAGTGAATGTTGGGAAATGAACCAGGTCCTCTGCAAGAGTAACAAGTGTTCTTAACTCACTAAGTAATTTCTCTACTACAGTGAAGGAAGGTTATAATCTAAAGGGTTGTGTTTGGGTTTCAAGTTGACCGTAGATAGAATTGATTGCTAATATCAATTGTCAACTTGATTAAAACCTATAATCAGCTGAGAGGTGTGTCTCTGAACCTGCCTGTGAGCAAGATGATCTTTATTAGGTTAATTGAAGTGGGACGATCCACCCTTGGTGAGTGGTACAATTGCTGTTGCTGTGGAGTTGAACCAATTATTTAGGATTATAGCTGTTTTAGATGTGCCATGTTTTCACAATGCACTCAATCATTCATTTAATTTTTCTCCCTCAGCCCCTTCTCTTTTTTCCTTCCAACCCTTCCTTCTCTTTCTTTTACTCTTCCATCCCCTTCCCTTCTTTCCTTCTCTCTTGCCTTCCTTCCTCCAACTCTCTCCCTCCTTTTTCCCCTTACTTTCTCTCCTCCTCACCCCTGCTCTTGTTCCATGGTCTTACAATGTATCCCAGGCTGAACTTGTGGCAATCCTCGTACATTCACTTCCAAAATGTTGGGATTATAGTTATGAGCTACTTTACCTAACTTACTATAGTTTTTTTCCTCTAACTTCTGTATTGTACACCATCTAGAAATGTGAAAGGGTGGCTCTGGAGATGGCTCAGTGTATAAAGGTACATGCCACCAAGCCTAATGACTTAAGTTTAGTTAAGGAACTCACATGGTAGAAGTTGTTCTTTGATGTCAATATACTGTGGAGTATGTGTAACACACACACACACACACACACACACACACACACCTAATTGTAAAAAAAGTCATCAAGGGTGGGTGAGGGAGCACCCTCATAGAAGCAGGAGGAGGGAGGCTGGGATAGGGGGTTTGCAGAGAGGAAACAGGGAAAGGAGATAACATTTGAAATGTAAATAAATAAAATATCCAATAAATATATAAAAAGTCATCAAGAAAATAAAAAGAAACCTACTTGAAACTATAGACTTCTGAGATTATTTTGTAAACTAAATAATGTTCTAATAAGAATTTTATTATTAGAAAGTATCTTTCTTATGCTCAACTTGACACCATCCTTTCAATAGTTGAAAATAAAAATCTGTATTTTAAATGCCCACCTCTCATACCATTTGTTAATTAACCAGGACTCCAAAGTGAAGGCGGGAAATATCAGTATTCTTTTGCTATTTTTCTCTATGGATTCTTCTATTATTAGAGAGAAATTCATATTTCACACTAAAGATTTTCTATACATAATATCTGAATTATGAACAAATACACTTTTTTAACACTACTGATTCTAAAGTATGAGTTTTATGCATCTGACTGGTATTGATCAGTATATAAATAGTGATATTGCTTACGGTAGTTGCTTCTTGGCAGTAGTTACACCAAATCACAGGGAAGTTTCTCTTCAAGGCCACAAGACATTTTGCATAAACCGAAGCACTTGCAAGTCTGTATTCTGTAAGAAAACATGGGCCCCTGAATCTGAAGACTCTTATCAACATTAAAGTTGGAAACTCACAAATTTAGTGATAGCATTATCTATATGCTAGAGATTAAACAGAGTTAATATAACACATTTGAAAATGAACATTCTTAGTGTTTCCACTTCTATCACATATCCTATTTAGTTTATACACAGGCCAATGTTTCAACTACCCTTGATATTTTAACTATATTGCTTTTGCTTTTGCTGTATCCAGGGTATTTAACTATATGATGATATTGCTTGCTGATGCTATTTAAAGACAACTGAATTGAGCTCATCTATGCAGACAGTAGTGAGTGTAATATGAAGAGATTGTGCTTTCCCACTCTTCATTATTGAATATGTGTGTGCTTCTGTGTGTTAGGAGATTAGTTCTCTAAAAAAATTAACTCATAAATAACTCTTTAAGCAATTTTATTTTTTATTCACTCATATTAATAAACTCTGCTCTAAGCCTGAAATGCTCTAATTCTGCAATAAAAGTTTAATGTAACTTGTTATCAACAAATATGACAATTTTGTAAATAATTTTTAATTTCTTGTTGATGAATATACAAAGGACTAAAAATGTATTTACCCCATAAGTCTTTCCCACCTTTATTCTTTTTTTAAAAGATTTATTTAATATTATACATAACTACACTGTAGCTGTCTTCAGACACACCAGAAGAGGACGTCAGATCCCATTACAGGTGGTTGTGAGCTACCATGTGGTTGCTGGGATTTGAACTCAGGACCTTCAGAAGAGCAGTCAGTGCTCTTACCCACTGAGCCATCTCACCAACCCCCCTCCACCTTTATTCTTTATCCTTTAATTTCTAGATTAAAATGCATGAGTGTTTTTTTAAAAAAAATTGGAAAATGCACATGACAATATTTTACATTATTGTTTCATTGATCTCAAGGAAATTTTAAGTGATTCTTTTATGAAAGCAAACAAATCATATTTGCTCATTTTGAAGGAAACTATGTATCTGAAGGTACTGTTTCCTGTCATCAATTTTTTTATCTACAAATACAATTATATCCATTATTAAGAATACAATTATATCCAGTATTATAAAAGGGCATATATATGATTATTCATTATATTCATGATCATGAAATCATTAGAGAATAGGTCAGACATTTATTTTTTCTTTCAATTATGTGGCATTCAAGAAAGTAATAAGCATATGAAAGGATAATTGTACCTATAAAATACTAATTTCCAAATATACCAAGCCAATTCTCTCTCTAAAGAATGATATATTTATTTTGCTTATATATGTTAGTTTTAGCCAAGTTTTAGAAATGAAAATATTTTGAAAACTATTTAATAATTCTTTAATGAATATGTGAATAGTAACTGTTTTGTATTTGATAAATACATTATAGTAAAACTTCTGGCAAACTTCAGATGATATCATGTTTGGAAAGCTGTAATAATGATAAATTTATACTTAAGCCATATTTCTTCTTTTTTAAATTTCACAACACAGTTTTTCTGAATAGCCCTGGTACTTGCTCTTCAGACCATGCTGGCCTTGAACCTGGAGATCCACCTGTGTCTGCCTTGCTGGGATTAAAGTTATGCCTGCCACTGCCTGGCCTATTTCTGCATTTTTAATGTCATAAATATTTGGAACTATGGAATAATTACCTGCATTAGCAGCTGTATCTCCAAAGGATGATCCAAATGCTAACTTTATCGTCTGACAAACCCAACTGAAAAATAAAGGGGGGAGAGCATTAGTTAGTAGAACAGCCAATAAGTATTGAGTATAATATTACAAGAGGTAAAAACTGTTTTTATTCTCACTGAATCATTAAAATTTAAAAGAAAAAAGCCTTCATATCAAATGTCAATTATGCCTAATAATAATAATAATGATAATGATGATGATGATGATGATGATAATAATAATAATAATAATAATAGTCACAACTAGAATGAAAACAAAAAAAGACCATGTAAGGTAAGTACAATAATTATAAAAGAAGCATCTTTCAGTATGATATAAGAGAAAGCAGCATGATTGAAAGTCAAATCTTTTTTTAAATTGTTTTTGTTTTTTTTGTTGTTGTTTGCTTGTAATTTTGAAAGTCAAATCTTCTAAGCTATGTTATCAATAAGAAAATAAATGGCTGACATTTCAGTAACTATATTTATGGCCAAATTTTCATGATGGTGTATGACAATAAAAAAACTAAGTCATGGTTTCTTATTCCTAACATGCATGAATCATAGTTGTTTTGTTTTTCTTTTTTTGAGACAGGATTTCTCTGTGCAACAAATCTCTGACTCTCCTGGACTCACTCTGTAGACCAAGCTTGCCTTAAAGTCATGGATATCTGTCTACCTCCTTTTCCCGTGTGCAGGAATTAAAGGTATGAGTTATGGAATGAATTGTTATTCATAATACTATGAATCATAGTATTAAAGTCATGGTAAATACTAATAAGCTGAAAGTATGTAATGATACATTGGCTGATTTTAGTCAGACAGTATCTGTGAGCAATTATTGCCAGGCAAAAGGCATGTCTCTAAGATGCCTACACTAACAACAGAATAAGACAATCACTCCTTCTACTAATTTAAATACCATTATTGATTACACTGAAATTCAGGAATCTGTATGTGAGTACTAACAAAGAAAGGTAGAAGTGACCAGTCTGAACTGTAAGGAATATTAAACACTTTTACCAAAAATACTGTTGCCTTCATAACGTAGCATTTATGTTAATTAGGAATAGCTCAAAATTTCATATTTAGTTTCCTTTGTTCAACTCTAAATATTTATTATCATGTGGATTGACATTGAAAATATAGAATTTTAAATAAAATAATAAAGGCAACATAATTAATAACTGAATTGTACTATAACAGTAAAATTTATACTAAGATTATTGTTTTTAAAGGTTATTTTTGATGAGATACATATACAATACAGATTTATGTTTCTTAGTCACAGGCTATAATTTAAAAATTTTTTTTTCTTTTTTTTTTTAAGACAGGGTTTCTCTGTATAGCCCTGGCTGTCCTGGTACTCACTCTGTAGACCAGGCTGGCCTTGAACTCAGAAATCCACCTGCCTCTGCCTCCCAAACGCTGGGATTAAAGGCGTGTGCTACCACCGCCTGGCTTTCTTTCTTTCTTTCTTTTTAAATTTTTAAAAATTTGATTTTTTTTAAAGATTTTTGGCTAGAATAATTCTTTAACTGATAGTATTTAATCCCTTACAAACATAAAACACATTCTTCACAGGCCTATTAAATCAATGATCTATAGTAATGAGGCTAGAAATTTCATTTATATTTTATAGACACATATCCTAATATCAAGATTTTATTAGAATTTTCAGCTAACATGAAAAATAAAATAGTATCTTAAGTTATTTTATGGACCCACACATATAGAAAACCAGATCAAGTTGCAATTCTTGTTTCCTAATTTCTAGTATTTGACATTTGTGACTAGTGTCTATATATTATAATTTGAAAATGAAATGATCCAGGGCTGGTGAGATGGCTCAGCAGGTAAGAGCACCGACTGCTCTTCTGAAGGTCCTGAGTTCAAATCCCAGCAACCACATGGTGACTCACAACCACCCGTAATGAGATCTGACACCCTCTTCTGGTGCATCTGAAGATAGCTACGATGTACTTAATTACAAGAATAAATAAATCTTTATTTTTAAAGAAATTGAAATGATCCTATAGATTCATGTATTTGAACATTTGCTCTCCAGCCATCAGCACTATTTTGGAAGTTTCAGGAAGCAAAAATTGGCTTGACAAATAAAATTTGTTAAAGTTTGACAAATAAAAAAAAATGGCTTTCTGAGATAGCCCTTGGTTTGTGATATCCAAGCTCCATTCCTTGTCTATTCTGACTCCTGACTCTGAGTGCAATGTGACCAGATTCAGGTTCTTCCTGCAATGCCTTTCAAACATGATGGACTGTATCCTTTTAAACTGTGCCCCAAATAAAGCTTTCTTCCTTTTAGTTGCTTCTTGGCATATATTTGGTCTCAGCAATGAGAAAAAACAATATGAAATTTCGATACTGTGGAATGCAGATGTTGCCATGGTAAAGTTGATCATATGACCAGTAGGCCTTTGGAAATGTTGGAGGAATATAAAAGAACTGGAGTTATGTAATACAGAATCCCTAGTATGCTATGAGCATAACTTGAACTATAACTTAGAAGTTCTGAATACCAGGAGAAACATGGGATAGCAGAGTCTCTGTGCATGAGGTTTCAGAAAGAACAAGGAATCTATCAGAGACTGTGAGAGAGGACATTCAGGTTACATTGGGTCAATCATCTGGCTTCATTCTTCCTATACATTGTAAGGTAACATATTAATTTGTTAGTCCGAGTAAATTTCAAGATAGGATAGCATTCAGGCTATATCCATGACAACTGTTTATCCAGGTCTATTATGAGAGAAGGCAAAAAGTAAATTAAAAAAAAAGTATATATGCAATTTACTGAGGTAAGGTATATGAATAAATTTAAAGTTTCAGACAATGCAGGAGTGAAAGTAATTTTATTTGTTACATTGATTGGCAAAATAAAGAGAAACCTAGCCAGAGTTTGGTGGTGTAAGCCTTTAATCCCAGCACTCAAGAACCAAAGACAGGTAGGTGGACCTCTGTTCTAGGCCACCCTGCTATATATACATAGCAAGTTCCAGGCCAGCCAGAGCTACAGAGTAAGATCCCATTTCACAAGCAAAGGCACAGTATGAGAAATAGAGAGATGGAGATGGGGGGGAAGAACAGGGAAAGGAAGGGATGGATTGTCCTCTGTACTGAAATAGAAAAGCAAGCAAGACCCTACCTATTAAAGTTGTCAACTTATAAATATGCAAATTCATTTGAAAGGAGTGGGCTTGAATTGAGAATGTTACAGAAGGTGTTCCTTGTTCAAAAATAACTGCTTGTGCAAGTATTTTTTTTTTTTTCAGGTTCAGCCAACATTGCCTACTACAAGGGACTAGACTACATCTTGAGTTGTCAGTAGAATTTGACAGCATTATAATTACTAGTTTTGCAGACATGGAAGATATGAATAAGTGGGTAATTCAGACTGTTACCAAGGATATGGAAAGACATGATGCCAGGAGTTGTGTGATACGATCATATTCCCTGAAAGGATGACACTGGGTGAAGCCCAAGTTCTAACAGAGACCCCAGTACGCTAGAGATACCAGGATCATATGATCTATGCTGAAGACAGCTGCAGGCATGGAGTGGAGCTGACCTTACCTAGAAGCTACGTATGCTTCAGGTGTCATATTTGGAGGGCACAGCTACTGGAACACATTTGAGTCCAAATGAATCTAGCATGAGCTCCAGATGCTGGAGATGGTACTCCACAATTTGATAATTTCCCTGTGAGGTTTTTGTCTTTGTTTTGTCAAATCTTTCTTTGCTATGGCCCTATTTTTTTCCTTTTGAGACATACATTTAATCTGTGCCTTTGTAAGATGAAATATGTAACTTACTTTTATATGACTTTATAATCAATCACAGTTAAGAGATTATCATGTCTCAGAAGAATCTTTGGGATTTTACACAGTATTGTGACTGTTTAAAGGCTGCAGGGACTTCTGAAGTTGAAACAATTATGTTTTGCCTTATAACATGGCATCAGCCTACAGGGATTAGAGGCAGGAGGTTTTGATTTGAATGTGAGGTGTCTCCATATGCTAATATATCTGAACATTTGGTACCCAAATAGTGGTGCTATTTTGGAAGGTTTTAGAACTTTTAGGAAATAGAGATTTTCAAGAAGGACTGAATTACAAAAGATTGCCTTAAAATTTGATAGCCGAGACTGCTCTCTGCTTCTTGAGTATAAATACAATGAAACCAGCCACTTCCATTCTGGTTACCTTGCTTACCCTGCCATAATGGATGATATCCCTTCTTATACTATAAGTCAAAATAAGTATCTCGTCCAGGCAGTGGTGGCGTACACCTTTAATCCCAGCATTGGGAGGCAGAGGCAGGCAGATTTCTGAGTTTGAGGCCAGCCTGGTCTACAGAGTGAGTTCCAGGACAGTCTGGGCTATACAGAGAAACCCTTTCTCCAAGGGAAAAAAAAACAAAAAACAAAAACAAAAAAACCAAAAAAAAA
>JADRCC010107028.1:0-10246 GCA_019843855.1 Hylomyscus alleni
AGAGAGAGAGAGAGAGAGAGAGAGAGAGAGAGAGAGAGAGAGAGAGAATTCACAGAGATCTCTGGAGCTGCACTTGTGGGCAGAGCTGTTCTGCATTGCTGGTGAGCTCCCATAGATTGAGGCTACCTCCTTCCCTTGCAGCCAGTCCATTCCCACAATGCCCCTCTCTGTGTTCTTGTGCTCCTCTGCATGGCATTGTTTCACAGTGAGTGTTTGTCCTGTTCAGGAAGGATGATGATGTCGAGCTGTTATGTCCCCTTCTCAGGGGTGCTCAGGGCACTGGGCTGGACCCCATCCTCCTCATGTTTACTGTTCACAGGACCTGCCTCTTCTCTCTGACGTTCCTGATTCTGTTCCTACACGCTGTTCACTGGTCGAGACAGCTCTGATACCCAGCTTGACAGTGTAACTGAGGTGGCCACAGGCCCAGTAGCAGTAGAGCCAGTGGTAGTCAGGAGTCCTTGCTGAGATGACGAGTCCTGGAGCTGCTCAGATTCGTAGTGATCACCAGTGTAACAGGGCAAGGTTGGAGAGTCACAGGCACGCTTTGTGGTAGTGATCACCAGTGTAACAGGACAAGGTTGGAGAGTCATAGGCACACTTTGTGGTAGTGATCACCAGTGTAACAGGACAGGGTTGGAGAGTCTCAGGCATACTTTGCTCACAGGGACAATGGGCGGGGCTCTTGTACTGGTTTTCAGGAAAGCCATAGACAATGGAGTGCCAGAGAGGTTCGGGGAGATTCAGAAAAGGGGTCCCCACAAAATATGAGAAGAAAGGAGGGTGCGTAACTGAGAGTCGGCCTCCCTGATTTGCAAGGCCAGAGGCTTCCTCTGTATATTGATAGTTATAACTCACAACAATGATGCCAGGGCCCATGGGAAGCCAGAGAAAGCTGCAAAATGCTCATAATTTCCTATTCTGCTAAAAGGTAGAACAAGTAAAAGGAGATTAAAGATAAAGGGGCTTAAATGGGGAGGGACTCACTGGCTTCGGTGTGCACCTGGCTGTCCGAGGAAATGGGCTGTGCCATTAGATTAAGATCTCAGGTCACTTTGCATCTGCTCAAAGATTTCTCTTTCCAACTAGGATTAGGGAACAGAGCTTATGGAAGGAAGCTTGGTGGAAGAGAGTCCAGGAGAACCCATTCCCACTACAGACACAGGTTGTACACATTGGGTGCAGGTATCTGTCCTTTTGCTGGCTTCTGGAGAGATAACTTCTAAGAGATACAGACAGAGCGTCACTTGTCGTTTAGGAACCTATGGAGGAATAGCAGAGCATTGAGTACTCATCCTTGGGAGGACCCCAGGTATAAGACCTTGAGTGTGGATTCAAAGCATAGCTCTGGCAGTTTCTACTGAGGGCAGATGTCTTAGTTGGGGTTTTACTGCTGTGAATAGATGCCATGACCAAGGCAACTCTTATAAGGACAACATTTAATTGGGGCTGGCTTACAGGTTCTGAGGTTCAGTCCAGTATCGTCAAGGTGGGAGCATGGCAGCCATCTAGGCAGGCATGGTGCAGGAAGGGCTGAGAATTCAACATCTTCATCTGAAGGCTGCTAGCAGAATCTCGCTTTCAGGCAGCTAGGATGAGGGTCTTAAAGCCTATGCTCACAGTGACACACCTATTCCAACAAGGCCACACCTACTCCAATAGGCTACACCTCCTAATACTGCTGCTAGGGCCTGTCCAGCCTAGGGTCGAGCCTACTAAGTAGTGTGCCTTTAGTTAATATTTTTCAAGGTGAGTCATCTCGCCTATCAGATGACATTCCCAGGCCTCCCTAAATGAGATTTAGTTCCCCCTAGATGAGATTCAGGCCTCCCTAGATCATGGCGTGGACAGAACCTGGGCCAAGCATATACAAACCATGACAGCAGATAAGGTCCCGTGACTGTGAGGCAGGATCTGCAGCCACTGGGAGCAATCAAGGGTAGGTAGACTGCTCACTTGAGCGAAGCAGGGACCTTTTGGGCTGATATCAACTTCTGTCCCGCTGGCACCCTCCATTCACTCGGTCCTTGGTCACCAAGCTCCCCGGGGTAGGAGCGCCCTTCCCACTTTCCCCACTTGCTCCAGTGACAATGGCTCCACTTTCCTAGACCATTCTGATAGTACTGCTGCCTCCGGCTTCCCTTGAGCTTTGAAGGAATTCCGAGCTACTAAGTAGTGTGCCTTTAGTTAATATTTTCCAAGGGGAGTCACTTCACCTGTCAGACGACATTCCCAGGCCTCCCTAGATCATGGTGTGGACAGGCTCTACCTCTGCACAGGATGGTACTGATGCAGGTTATCACCCAATAGAGGCTGGTCTCCATCAGTTCCTGGTAATCCTTTAACACTGCTTGAAACAGTTTAAATTTAAGGCTCCCACCCACAGTACACCTGCCTTGGGTTAAAAGAATGGCACATGATGTTTAGCTACCATGTTTCAACACACAGTGATCTTTCCTCCTGGTAGGACTCATCCGATTACCTATTTGTCCCGCTTTAATTAAACACACTGATAGAATAATCATGCAAAAGTTGCTCTCTCAGCACAATTTAGGTTTAGATAAGGAATGAAGGGGTCATAAAATTCCTGCTCTGGCCCTTGTCTCCATTCTGTGCAGCTAGCTCTGCCTCCCCCCCTCCCCCACCAAGGTAAACACTGAAACACAGTTCCTAAGCACATGGCAGGCCACACCCACACAGTCCCAGGGTTCACAGCTCTACCTGAACCAGGCGACCAGGTTGCTATGATGTGAATACCCACTCTAAAACTCACGTGGACAGTAAACTGAGAGACATGCTGAGAGGTCCGAGCTTTTGCGGGTGGCCTTGAATGGGCTGTGGCCATTGCTGTGGGAGTGGCTTCCCTCTAGAAGCCATCTCCTGCTCTCTCTCCTGCGCATGCTTGCCCTTTCAGCCTCTCACCATGATGGCCTCAATTTATGCATGATGTAGGTTTCTTTATAAATTAACCAGCCCATCAGAAGTGAAACATGGACCAAGACCAGGCTCCAGGTGCAAGCTCTCCCTGACTGGAGGAGTCTGAGAGGAGCGGCTTCCACCACCTATTCCTGGGACACTAGCAATACAGCCAGAGTGGTCAAGGGTCATAATTTATTGAGTTGAGAATTCACAAAAAGGTAACATCATACAAGCAGTCATTTCTTGGGCTTAGTAAAAATGATTGTCACCCACTGTGCGTCACAAAAAATTCTTTTTAATGAATAAATAATTTGATGAAATCAAAAATATTTACAATATAAACAAATGGAAAAGCTTTGGATCTGTAACTGACCAGGTTACATTTTGAATGGAGGCCTCCCCAGCTTTTCCTTTGGAACCCATATAAATCCGCTAGAAACCACAACTCATACAATGCGTCTTTGTTCATTACATCTTTATCTGTTAGTCTTTGAAAGCTATATAATCTTATATTATGCAACATGTTAAAATACAAATATTAACTAAAAGAATATATTATCATAATGCCAGGTAGCATTCTCCACAGAACGAAACATACACTCAGTTGTAACAATGACAAAGGGTCACAGCCACAAAAAAAATACCCCAAAGGTACAAATTCCTTCATAAGAATATAGTTGTGCTCTTCAATTGACCACGTCATCTATGCTGCTCTATCAGGGCCAGTGGCAAGGAGTCCAGTCTCTGGGACTGTCTGCTGGGTTTTGATCACACAGCAGCATTACAGGGAACTGGGCAGTGCAAGCAGTTTTAGAAACACTTTCTTGGGCTCTTAAAAAGAGCCAGTTATGCAAAGCAAAATAAGCATACTGACAATTCTTCTTATCATCACGGACGCTGTAGAACTCCTTGACTTTGCGGTAGGGATTCCTCTGCAGGGCTGCTGAAGCTGTCAGCCAGAGTTCAGGTACTCCAGGGCCACCTCATAGCAGAACTTGTACTGATCCTGGAAGGGAAGGCGAGAATGTCAGCATACATGCAAATGCTGCCTCTGTGGGGCAATTACAGCAGGTGAGGGTTCTTAATTGCAACACAAACAGATAAAGCTATGAACTAGGAATGAATCAGAAAGTAACAGTTTTGTGCCACAGTGTATTCATTGATGATACATCCCTGCAAAGCCTGGAGAATTGCCATGTTTGTTTACATTAGTGCTCTGGGGGTGGGGGGTGTCCTGTGCCGCTGAAGATGCTTGGCTTAAAGATGCATGCCATTTAATACCAGGAAAAGAACTGCAAGTGTACGGAACTAGTAAGGGTTGTTGTTGTTATTCCATTAACAACAGGGTACATTAACTATTTGTATGGCATTTCTAGTCTCTATTATAAATCATTGATAGGTGATGGAAGATGTGTTGGGTATATGCAGACCCTATGCCATTTTATATAAGGCACACACACACACACACACACACACACAAGAGCATCTGGAAGGAGTCCTGGAACTGATGCCTCATGCATAAGGAGATATGATGGTATGCTGTCCCTATGTGCTTTACATGGATATTGGGAACATTCTGAGCTTTGTGCAGGAAGATCCCGAGGTAGACAGAGAGATCAGGAAGTCTGGTCGGAATGCCTGCATGTCTGCTTCCTACCAGGCTTGTAGAGAAGGCTTCTCTCCTGGCCCTTCTTTCCCTTGAACTTGTAGTAGCAGGATTTCTTTAATGTTGTGAGGATTGATTATGGTCGTCTTAATGATCATACACCTTAATGTGGCCCCCAATTTTTGAGACGTTTGTGGTAGGGGGAAAATGGGTCAGGTAAGCTGGTGTTAGCACATAAGAAGGAATGCTCCCCAACATGGGCCGTGGGGTCACTGGAGATGAGGACAGGTGTCCCTGGGCAGAGTGGCATATTACGGTTCTGAGATGCTCTTTACAGGCTCATGCTTTCAATTCTTGGTCTCTAGCTGGTATTATGACTTTGGAAGGTTCCGGATACTTTGGGAGGAAGGGTCTAAGTGGAAGAGGTTGCTCACTGACGACAGGTCCTTAGGAAGATGTTATAACTGCCTGCTTCACATCTTAGTCTCTGCGTCACGAAACAGCCTCTGTCACATACTTCTGCCATCAGGATTTGGGGACTCTGCTATATCCTCTCTGCTGAGGTGAGCTGAACAGTCGTCCTGTCCTTAAGCCACATCTGTGATCCAGGGGCTGGAGGAGAAGGGTCTGGGGAGCTAGGGGGCTCACATTCTTGGTTTCAACTGCACAGTTTTGGTTTCAGTCGCTGTCCTGCCATTGGGCTTACTAGCATCCCCTCCACTTCAGACAGTCAAGATACATGATCATTTAAGATGGGATTAAAACAGGAATTCTGGGTAAAGGCAAAAGGAGACTGAGACATATGGTAATATCTGAGATCTTCTGGGAGGCACACATCAGTTCTTGAACAGTTTTAGTGAATTTTAAACATAAAACTGGGTGCCTACAGAGCTGCAGTGAGAGCGTCTCAGGAACTGCCAGGTCTTCATTACAGTTGCCTCTAAAGTCTTTCTCATGTCTATTGGCGGCCTGCTTGTTAGACCTTGGAATCTCACTTTCCGTTCTTGCTCTTTCAGGAATATGTTTATTTTCTGGTGAGATGATAATATTGGGTAATGTAAAAAAAGCCCATTTATGCTGTCCGCAGCTTAATTACATACGGATCCAAGTCCATCTATGTTCAGGGTTATAGCTGGTCAGTAAAGATCTCCTCTCATCTTGTTCATTTCCTTCTGGGTGTCTTTGCTTCCTTCTTCTCCTCCTTGGCCTGGAACATGACATGTACCTGATATTGACCTTACAATCTCCTTGTTTCTCTGAGAACTGTGGTCGTAGGCCTGTGCCCTATACTGGCCTCTTCAGGCTGTCCTCTCTTGATCTCTTTTGGGAGTTGATATATTTTGTACTGATAACATCTGATTCCTTTACAGTTCTCTTCTGTAGACCTATTCTTCAACTGGGATTCCTTGCTTTCATGGTGGTAGTTATTTTCTTTCATATCTGGTTGTGGTGCTCCACTGAGCATCTTTTCAAAGGACAGCATGGTGGTCATGGACCCCTCAGTGTGACTTTCTTTGGAGCACTTTATTGCTTTTACAAATGGTAGCTTTGCTGGGTACGGCGTTCTTGATTGGCGCTTATTCGTTGTGAAGTCCAGGAATATTCTTTTTAGCTTTTACACTTAATTTTTGTAGGTTGAAGTACTGTACACGGGGAAGGACAAGCGGAGGAGGTCAGTTCTTCCCTCCCACGTGAGGGTTCTAGGGATGGAAGGTGTCGGCTGTGGCAGCAAATGCCATCATCTGTTGAGCCAACTCACTAGCCTGTAAGTTATTTCTTCCCAAGTTTGGATGTGTCATTCCATCTGTGCATGGCCAGCGAGGTTCTGATGAGAAGAAATATGCGGCAGTCTAGCAAGGCCATCCTTAAACGTGAATGGGTAGATTCTCTTAAATATTTTAGAAGTTTTTGTTTTGTACTTTTGATAGTTTCAAGTCATCATCTATGGTAAAGGACTTTTCTGGTCTTGTCCATTTAGAAGCCCCTAAGCCTCTTCTCCATGGATGTCTGTATCTTTCTCAAGATTAGGAAAGTTTTCTTTCATTATTTCATCAGATAGGTTTTTTTTTATACCCCCCCCAATACCTTCAGAATATTTGTCATTTAATGGTGCCTCACAGGCTTTCAACGGTTTCATTCCTGTTTTTTCAGATTCCATCTTTGTGTGACAAGAATGTTTTAAAAAGACAGGCCTTTTCTGGAGGGGGTAACATGCGCCTATGATTTCGGCACCAGGAAGTGAAGGCAGAAGGGTCGTGGGTTCAAAGGTAGCCTGACTTGCATAGTGAGAACCTGTCTCTAGGAGAGATGAGGTGTAGAGAGACTCACCCTTGAGCCCACGGAGCCTTCCCTCCCTTCTAGTCTGATGCTGAGGCTTTGGCGATATAGTTGTCTGAGCTCCTCTGGGGGATTTCTGTTGGGTTCTCCTTCAAACTCTCTCTCCTCTGCCTTTCTCATTCACACCCTGAGCATCTTATTGAGCTACCTTTATGCTCTCGGGCCTCACTGAAGTCATTATTCCTTTATTTCCTGGATCAGGCATTTGTCCATTTAAACATCAGCAATTCTGTGTTCCTGTGTGGAGAGAAACTGAGGTATCTGCACCACTCCGGTCTTCAGGGGGTGCTCTCCAGGACTGTCTTGGGGTATCAGTTTTGCATGCTGCAATGCTGGCCCTATCTCTGCAGGGGCACTTCAGTATAGGAAGCCTCTATACAGCATCTTTGGCTGGGATGAGTGACCTTTGGCAGAATCAGAGACTCATGATCTGGTGGCTACATAAGAATGGAAATACTGTAGTAGTGTAAGTAGGTATGGTACAGTCAGCAGAAGGTATGGGGCACTCTGTGTGCGTCTACTACTATAAGAACAGTAGCTCCAGGCTGGAGAGATGGCTCAGTGGTGAAGAGCACTGACTGTTCTTCCAGAAGTCCTGAGTTCAATTCCCAGCAACCACATGGTGACTCACAAGCATCTGTAATGGGATCCAATGCCCTCTACTGGTGTGTGTCTGAACAGAATGACAGTATACTCACATACAGTATCACCAATTGATGTGGCATGTTTCCTCTGGCACTGTAGTGACATACTACCAGCAATGGCTTCTGGGATTGGCAGACCCAGTGGTATAAGAGGCTTGAAGCTCCTGTCCTTCAACATCAGTGGTGCCACTCCGCACGACTCACAGTGGGGGCAGTAATGGGACCTCTGCCGCCCTCTGTGTTGCTCACACAGTCCTGACAGCAATGTCTTTCAAGGAGCCTGCCCTCTAGCCACCTGCCTTTTCTCTTTGCGGTTGCTTTTTTTAAACTCTTGAACTAGAAACACCATCACTTGCCCTCGGCAAAGGTCTATTTCTGGTTTCCCATTCTACGATTGATTATTTTAGGGCTGGATGCTTTTATTTCCAGAATGTTTAAAAAGAAGTAATTTGGATTTTAGAATTCTAAAAGGCTGCATTGTCACATTGCAGCGGCTGACAAATTGGCCACCAAGTGCTCCAATCATTTCTCCTGGTTTGAATCCTAGGGATTTTTTTTTATGGAAATGTAATCCCTCATTGCATAAAAATGATTCTTTTCAGACCTAACTGGGCAATTAGTTTTGGTGACTCCCACAACGGCCCTTTTAATCCATTCCAAGGCAGTTGGTGGGTGCTGAGACTCCGGAGGACTTAAGGTTTTTCTGTTAATGCTCTATTGCGCGGAAGTCACCAGGGCTGCCCTGTCTCAGGCATGACTATAATTTTCAAAATGAGTTCCCCTCTCCCAGCTCATCCGTCTGTGCAAGCTGCCAATCCTCACAGATTCTGTGATGACCAGTTTCTGAATCGTAAAAGTGAGGGGAAGGCAAAGAAAAGGCCACAAATTGCTGTGTCCCCTCCTCCAAGCACCTGGGTAAATGCCTCAAATCTTCCTACATTGGAAACTGATTACATTTGATCACCATGTACGGCTCTGTCTTCTATGGGTTCCTCCCTCAGCACCCTGCTTCTGAATGGTACAATTAAGCCACATGAACTATCCTATCCCTGTGCTTCAGGAAAAAAAAAATGCCTTGGTCCTGAGTTTTCCAGACCATAGCTGCTAGCTGCTGGCGTGGAGTGCATCGCCTGGAGCAGGGGCCTGGCAAGGTCCTGTTCCCAGCAGAACCACTTGCGATTCATCCCAAGACTCTCTGATGCTGACTGGCTCTGGCCCTGAGAGGGAGGGAGCAGGTGACTCCTGAAATGGAACCCAAAGCCGAGGTCATTCTTTAAAAGTCCTGGCAGGCAGCTGGCTGAGTGCGAGAGTCACAAGGCTCCCGAGGGCAGTTCTGAAGCATCCCTTGAAGGGAGGGCACTCTGCCTTTGTCAGTATACATTGCCTGTGCTGGAGGTGCTGGGGGTGGCCACAGTCAGTCTGGGCACTTCAAACACCTCCTGTCAACTGCTCAAGATTCAAAGGGAATAGTCTGCCCAGCTCACCTGATGCCAACTTCCCTTCCAGAGGTGCCTGTTTGAAACTTAGACAAGTTTCACAATGGCAACAGGGCCCTCCAGGCTGGGGAAATCTCCCTGCTAGGAAGCTGAAGTGGATGGTGATGGTTGGCTATCAGCAGGTCCCTTTGGTGGCCTGTGCCAGGGAGACTACTCAATCCTCAGCACTGCTCAACAGGTGGCTACAGAGGGCGAGATCTGGTCCTCACGAGTCAGAAACAAGATGGCTACACACCACACTGAACTTTGAAATGGGCAAGTGACTGCTGAGCTGATGTGAGAGGCAAGGCAGCTCCTGGGACTCCACCTGAGATGCCTGATGGGCAGTTCTTTCCTGCCTGTTAACTGGAAGGCTCACTCTGTTGGATAGGATGGGTACTGCCCAGCCAGACTCCTAAATTAAATTAGTTGTAATTGTGATGTGGTTTAGTGGTTTTCAATATTTACAGAATTGAGCATGAACATGAGGCAAAACCCAACATTTTTCCACCCAGTAGAGAAACCCTGTGGCTGTTAGTGACCATGCCCTCCCCTTCCAGCCCTTCATAAGCACTATTTCACTTCTGTCTGCATGATGTCACCTCGTCAGAACTTTTTGTATCATAGGATAACAACAACACAAGGCATTTCTTTTCCCCTGACAGGATTAATGTCCTTCTGCCCCATTTTACAGAGGAAGGACGCGAGGGATGATGACAGAATGCTGTGTGCTTTAGTTAGCACCTGGTGCCCAGCACTAAACACGTGGTTGGGAGCGAGGTGTGATGTCTGGAGGTAGGCTTTCATGGTGCAGTTGCAGGTGTTGGGTGTCACTGATGACTAAGCCTGGAGGCTCCTAGGCTTCTTGTGGAAACCCTGAGAAGGGCCAGGGACCTTTATTTGCGTGGGGATTGTCAGGTCTAAAAGAAGTTCTGACATATGGCTAACGGTGGTGCCTACCAGCACACCAAAGCTCCTGTTGACCTCTAGGACAGCAGTTTTCAGCATGTGGGCCATGACCCCTTTGGTCACAACTCTTTCACAGGGGTCACCTAAGACATCAGAAAACCCAGACCTGGGCATTATGATTCATAACGGTAGCAAAATTACAGTTATGAATTAGTGACAGATATGACTTTGTGGGTGGGGGGGTCACTGCACCATGAGGAGCTGTAGAAAAGGGTCCTCGCGTTAGGAAGGCTGAGAACCATCGTGTTACAGAGTCTGGTGCTGGCATGCTGGCTCCTCTCAGCTCTTTTTACCCC
>JADRCC010107030.1:0-12602 GCA_019843855.1 Hylomyscus alleni
CTCTCTCTCTCTCTCTCTCTCTCTCTCTCTCTCTCTCTCTCTCGAGGTCTGAGGGAGATACAAATAAATGAAGTCAGATCAGTTAATGAGCAGTTTTTCACACTTACAACATTCTAATATGCTTCTTTTTTCTTTACACATGAACACTAAAATGTTCTAATTTTAGACAACTCTATAATATTTTCGTGTTGTGTTTTCCCAGTCCAAAAGCATTATTTTGTCAATTGAAAATTTTCTAACAGTTTGTGACATTTGACTAAACAAGAAACAAACAAAAAAACAACAATTAAAGGCCACAAAACAGGACTATCTACAAGTATGCCTTAACTGCTGTTGTCCACCCTAGAGTTTTCATTTAATTATGAGAGATAACAATAGAAAAATCAAAACACACTATCTAAAGAATGTTATGAGCCACTTGTTGTTTTGTTTTGCTTTGCTTTGCTTTAAGAAAGGGTTTCTTGGTATAACCTTCACTATCCTGGACCTTAGACTAGATTGGCCTCAAACTCAAGAGATTTGCCTGCTTCTGCCTCTGAAGTGAGGGGATAAAAGTTTTGCGCCTTTCTCTAGCTCCTTATTGGGGACCCTGTACTCAGTCCAATGAAGGAGCTAGAGAAAGGACCCAAGGAGCTGAAGGGTTTGCAGCCCCTTAGGACAAACAACAATATGAACTAACTAGTGCCCTCAGAGCTCCCAGGGACTAAACCACCAACCAAAGAGTACACATGGTGGTACTAATGGATCCAGCAGCATATGTATAGCTGAAGATGGCCAAGTCTGTCATCAATGGGAGGAGAGGCCCTTGACCCTGTGAAGGTTCTATGCACCAGTGTAGGGGGATGCCAGGGCCATTAGGTAGGAGGGGGTGGGGTCGTGAGCAGGGGGAGGGGGTAGGGAACAGGGGTTTGTTTTAGTTTTTGTTTTATTTTATTTTATTTTTCCTTGTTTCATTTGGTGTCATTTGCCTTTTATTCAATAGTATGCCGAATCAGTAAATAAAATTTTTTGTTTGCTTGCTTGTCTGTTTTGTTTTGTTTTTGTGTGTGGGGCTGTGTGTGTTGTGGAGTACTGTTTTGGTTTGTTTGTTTGTTTGGTTTGGTTTTTATCTAAAAAGAGTTTAAAATTGTTTAGTGATATGAGCAGAAAACAATATCACAGCATTCCAAGGATGAAAGTCACCAGTATGAAGGAATAGCATGTGCAGAGTTCAGCATATTGCAAGATTTTTATATTTTTATTTGTAGCATTTTTAAATATAAAACCTATTACCAATCCCCTGGTCAAATGGAATTCTTTCTAGGTTCTGAGCATTTTGTTCAATGAACTGACATAATGGCTTGCACATAATGGCAAAAGTAGCAAAGTAGATTTATTTAAAGTGATGCAACAGAGAGGTATACTGTCAAGACTGACACTGAGCCAATGAAGGAGGGACCATATGACCTCAGATTGCAGCCTGCAGTCTTTGAATCGCAGGGCTGGCTGTCTACTTTGATTGACAGATGAGGTTATATGTTCATTTGTCTTACTTGTGTTGTCCTTTCCAAGAATGACTCTGATTTTAATCACATGGATATCAAATTACTACGTTCAGTGATAAGATGGTGAAAGGGGTGGGGTTCTCCCAAAATGAGCATAGTTTGGGTTATTGTGTATGCCTGCCCCAGCTCAGCCCAGGATAAATAAACCTTTGTATTCTTCAGAGTGCTATTCTTTGGGAATTTATGCGAATAGAAATTGTTCAAAGTTGGAGGTTGCTAGAGTGAAGGAAGATTTGCTGTTGTTCCGGGCTGTGAATTCTGACGTGGGGTGTACCTGAGGTTGCATTGATTGAAGAGGGGTGCATGTGCACACAGTTTGTGCAGATAAAGACTTAGGCTGCTAAAAAAAAGAGAGAAGTATCTACAACGTAAACCATGTAGAAGCCCAGGTTACTAAATTATCCCCGATGCTTGTCTGTTACAGGACTTACTGTGCTAACTTTTCTAAGGGCCTTAGCAGAGATCTGTCTGCCTCTGCCTTCTGAGTAAGCCACTATATGCCTGACTATGGTTTGCTCCTGAAAGATAACTGATTTTTTTTTTTCAGAGATATTAAGTGTGCTTTAGATAGGAGAGCCTTTAGATGCCTTAAGTTTCATATCCCTTTCAGTGTGTCATAGAAATAGTTAACGTATTTTCTTTCAATAATACAATAATATTTCATAGTAAAAAAAGCATGTTTTATTAATATTTAATTGGAATAAAGATGCACAGCCACACCTAGACAGAGGCCTGAGAACATGTTTTCCTAGAATGCAAAGACCTAGAGTTTAATGTTTTCGTAGGGAGCCATACATTGATGTTCTGTTTCAGATTTAGGAAGAAAATTATCTTAGTTAGGAGAGTAGAGGATTTGAAGAGCAAAAGGGACTTAAACAGTGCATTTCATCATTGCAAAGAAGGGGTTCCTTGGAAGGAATGGACGAGGAAGAAGGATGGTTCGCATGAGAAGTTCTTGTTGGAAGTTTTAAATACTTAGTGGAAAGAAAAGTTTTTTCTCTGTTTGGTGGGGGAGGGGTTGGGGAGTGAGGAGAAAATGACTGAAGCTAAATTATCACTTACATTTTATGTCGAATCTGCTACTGCACTTCAGATAAAGAATATGACTTAAGGTACTTAACACTGATGAGATTAACGCCTGTTGGCTCTATACTTTTTAATCACTTAGCATACAATTTGAATATATTTTGAGTCACTTTTATAGCACAGGCTAGTCTGACACTTGCAATAGACTGCAGGCTAGCTTTAAACCAACGATCTTCCTGGCTGAGCCCGTAGAAATCTGAAATGACTGTTCTGTGTCATCAAAGTAGAATTTAAAAACAAATCACCAGAACCAACAACAATTCCTAACCCTAATCTTAACTCACATTTACACTATTTACAAGCACAGAGAATGCTAATAATTTTCAGTTTGAGATTATGCAAAAACTATTCCTCAGGTTCCTCGCTCCTAGAAGGAAGGTAGAATGGAAAATCTCGAGCTGCTGAGAGGGTTGAGGGAAGTCTAATGATCCCTCTGGCTGAACTGGCCTCTGCATCCTCATGTCTTACTTTATAAGTTGTTTGAAAGTAAAATAGAGATGCTTTACTGCTTTTTCTCCTCCCCATAACTAAATTCCCTTTCAGAATCTGATAGATATATGTATCCAAACGGCTAAATTTGTTCTGAGAAAATGATGTGTTTTTTTAATTGCCAAGTTTACCTATCTCCTTTCTATCTATGAATTTCTTGAATAACCAAAAACTCAAGACCATTTATCTTGGTGTGTTGTGCTAACCAGCTTTGGTCACAAGTTTTCCTGTTTAACTTGTTATTTCCCTCCAATCTTTCTTAATTAGTCACTTCTTTTCTGGTACAGACGTTTTGTGGGAAACATCCTCCCAACACAAGACTTATAGATAACTATGGCAAGACTCTCCCGTAAATATACTACAGATATTTAATTAGATATCTTAAACTAAACCTCTCAAAGGTAACTTGTTAATGATAGTGGCAAGTTTGTTCTACTCTGTTTTCACAAACAGGTGAGTGTTAATCTAATCCATAGAAACAATAAATAAATCAGATATTGTCTTAGACATGTATATTTTCTCCCCCCCCAACTCCTAAATTCTGTAAATTCACCCTCAGAATTGTTTTCTGCAGCAGCAATAGTAGTTCTTGTATTTATTATCTCATGTGACTTATAGTGGTGTCTTGATTCTCATGGAATTTTTTTCTTTCCCTTATTATATTTCTAAATTGTGAATGAAGTTCTGTTCCACAAACATATTTAATCTAATTTCTCTCTACTTAAAATACATTCACTGATACTGTATTGAGGGATCAGTAGATATAATGCTTGTCAGGTAAGGGTAATAATCTTTGTTCAGATCGTCTGCTCTCTTACATGCTAGTGTAAGTCTATACTCAAGCAATGGGAGGTAGAGGGACAGACACCTGCAAATCTCTGTAGCCCACTCTCCAGAAATTCTAGTCCAATCAATGAAATCCAGGTTCAGTGTGATACTCTGCATCCAAAGATAAGATTGCTAGACATTTCAGAAGTCTTTGGCCTCTATGTTTGTATGTGCTTTAACAGTACATGAACACACACACATGAGCACGCGCACACACACACACACACACACACACACACACACACACACACACACAGTATTTACTTTTTTCCCTTAGACCAGATCATAAAAAAATCCATATTTCATAGAATATTTCTTATATATTTTTCTTTTACATCATCTAAAAAAATGACATGGTAGGTATTCAATGAATTATTGTTGGGTGCAAAATTATTATTCATGTTTTATGGTTTTGAATAGCTACTTCAGACAGCTTACAATAGAAAGAAGCATGCCTTAAAGATCATCAAATTTATATTTTTTCAGCTTTTTATAATCACATTTCTTACAAAGGAACATGCAGTTCTGTGTTCAGATACACTTAAGAACATTCCTTGCCACTAATAGATGTAACATACAGGGAGGTAGGGTTGATGATGTTCAGAGCTTCCAATGTCTCCCTAGTAATCGACATGTTATTAGCAGTGACTAAGTGAAGTATACACTAGCAACCTCAATAACTTGTACATCATACAAACTGTATTTTGAAAATGAAGGCAGTGCTTCACATTCCTCTGATTATCTGAAATATTTCATTATGCTTAATTGTTATGAACTTGGAAGTCTGCTTTACCAAATGAGTTTTCCGAATTGGAGAAAAGGAAATGACATGCTTGACAGGAGGATAGTGAGGTAGAACGTCAAAAAGGAAAAGATTTTAAGTGACTCTTAAAGGTTTATGATCAAGGTAGTGCTTTATATCACTTCCCTTGAGCAATGATTAAGTGCATAAAAAATCTTACTGAAAAATAATGTTCAGTCTATAAAAAAATGAATTTTCTTTTGGATGTACAAGCACAAATCATGATGAGTTTTCAAGAAAGGACAACAATAAATTTTAAGTTGAGTCAGCAGCAGTTAGAGTACTTGAAAACTTGGATGTAAATTCATCACATAGACATCAGCTAAGGCAATATGCAACAGGTTAGCAAGGTTGCAAGTCAAATTAGCAAAAGTCAGAAAAATCAAATGCCCAAAGAAACATAATGATAAACCGTCTCACTATTTAGTTACACAGCGTAGAGTAAACCCTCTAAGCCCCTTAATGTGCAATCCTGTATATGTCCTGGGAAAAATTCAATTGCATTTCATATAGATGATACATAGATTCGATGTGGAAGCTGTGTTTGACACATCTTACACACTACTAATTGTCATTTCAATAAACCATGAAAATTACACATAAGTTAACTCCAATAATAGCCCAAAATAGAATTATAAAAGTATATAATTACGCTTTAAGAAAAAGATTCTTCTTTATTGAGATATGATTTACATGTGGTTAAAAACGCAGAACCTGGAATTGCCTCGATTAAAACAAGTATAGTCATATATGAAACTCAGTCATATCTATTATAAACATGTCCTGGCCATCCTTTGCAGTCAGCCCCTTTCTCCAACCACTGTTCTCATTTTTTTACAGTACATTAGTATTAAGGCATCATGCAATTGATTTGAATACTTTGCATTTACCTACTTTTGGTTAGCATATATTTGAAAATTATCCATACCATTGCATGTATTGGTAAGATGTTCCTTTAATTGATGACAGGTAATTTATTATTTAAATAAACCCAAATCATTTTCCTTCTGAAAAACAAAAACGAAAACAAAATTACAAAACAAAACAAAACAAAACAAAAAGAAAAAAAAGAGATCCTTTTGGGTTTACTAGAGGATGGCCTAGTTGGTCATCAATGGGTCCTGTGAAGGTTCTATTGCTCAGTGTAGGGATGCCAGGGCCAGAAAGTGGAAGAGGGTGGGTTGGTAGGAGTGGGGAAGTAATAGGGATTTTTTTTTTCTGGAAGGGATACTGGGAAAGGGGATATGATTTGAAATGCAAATAAAGAAAATATCTAATCAAAAAAAGTCATTACTACACTCAAAAGTCATGAAGATACTCTGGATGCCTTCCCATTTTAACTTCATCATATTAGTGATCTAAGACAGACCTAACTGCTTTCAGAAGTTATTGATTTTCTGTGCAAAAATCAACTGAACTATATCACAGAGTCATTAGCAGGTAACACTGTGCCTCACACATTAGATGCTGACAGGATTTACTGGTGAAGTAAGAGACTCAGAGGCAAGGGCCATTTGCTCAACTAATTGTAGCTAGTGTGTGCACTTTAGTGCATGCAGCCTCTGCAAAAACTGCTTTTAATGAGGCCATTAGTCTTTTCCTTATATTATTCCCCTAATTCCCTTCTATATTCTTTAAAACCCTAATCAGCAAAATCATTCACAAAGCCACTTCTTAAAATGAAACAGTTCACTTCAGTGTAGTATCAAAAGGACTTAAGTGTTAAACCATTAACGTGTACATCCTGGATCTCTAAAAGGGAGTCAACCTCATGGATCTCTTCAGTAAATAATAATAATTACCTTAATAAGGCAGCCTGCATATTTGATGAGTTCCTAATGTAAAGCATATTTCCTAATATAGAAAATACACCACAAGCAATCTTTCACTTCTGGTAATTATCTTCCCTAGAATCTGCGGAGCAGGAGCTTCCAAGTGAACGCTCATGAATTATACATCAAATTCTTTCTGGAAATTCCCACATCCAAAAGACTTAATACTGAATACGAAAAAGACATGCAAATTAACTCTGGTACAAGCATTAAAAGTATATAAATGTTGGCCAAAAGGTTAAGCATCTCAATGAAAAGAGATAACTGCAATTCAAAAGATTTTAATTCGAGGCCCAGGGGTAACACATATAGAGTTCCGAATACAATTGTCCCAACTCAGACTTTTAGAGGAATCATTGTTTCTATTGTGAGATCTCACACAAACAGTATTTCTACCTCCTAAAGCTATTATGAACAAAAATAATAAAGTCGACAATGTGAAGCTCACATAAACACTTTATATTTTAAATAACACAAGTACTTTCAGTTTTAGATTTTATACCTTCACTTCAACAACATTGAAACTTTAATTTAATTTAAAATATTCCTGTGGGAGAATTCCCGATAAAACTTTCAGTGTTATTGAGATGGGCTTACTGCTCTTTCCTTTTAAACACTAAATTTTAAATAATTCAGTTGAATGTTCATATACCCTGACCATAGTATAAATATGGGACCTGTGTGTATGTACATATACACAGAAAATTAAATATAATTTTAATTTACACCAGCTATTCAGAAAACTAGTGACAAATGACTAGCCTTTTTATCTATATCTGTATCCCAAATCTTTTGTTTCTTAAGGTTAGTATTCTGTTATCTCCAGTAACTCATACATGTTAGCATATAAATGTCCTGGCATGTGATCCTTTCTCTCTGTCCAAATTCATATTTTCACATAGATGTTAGAAGAGTCTGTAATTTGAATATCTAATTTATGTAACACTTCTGAAATAATTTATGAAAGAAAATCTACCCTCTATCTGCCTTAGTCTAAAAGACTACATCAAATCTTTTTATGGATACAATCCAGTCTCATTTCTCATAGCCAAATCATTAACTATGTTATGCCTTACTTCTTTTGTAGGTATTCTTCTTTTGGGATCACACGTATTTTTCTTTTTACCCTCGCACTATTTTTAATATGTTGGGTATTAATTTTAATCTTTAATAAATATTGAATATTATTATAATATCTTTAAATGTATTTATTTCAAGATATCTGAAGCTACTGTATATGTGCTGTTTGATGATTTACTCCCAATATTTTGATAATGGTGAATTTTATATGTGTGTGTGTATGTGTCTCTGTGTGTGTGTGATCATCTACTTAATATGGGACACTTTGTTTATTTGATTTTTTGAAATTACTGTCTGCTAGAGCTTAAGGTATATGATAGTTATACTATAAGTACCATAATAATGGCACTAAATTAATATTTTATAGCTCAACATAAATACGTGATAAAGGCAAATGAGAATAATCCTACACATATTTAGAGAAAACATTAACTCTTCTGTTGACTGCTTTCTTGTTGTAATGGTTGCTTTAGACACTAGTATTATCTAGCGGTTGTTTTAGGAATTATATTATTATGCTATTTTGTACATTGTATTTCCTATGTGCAAAAATAGGTACCGGTATGAGCTATTAAATTTTTTGCATATTAAGAGGCATGGGATTTTTTTTAGTGATTCCCTCATACTGTTTGTGATGAATGAGTAAAAATGACCCCCAAAAATGATTACCAAGGAGTGGCACTATTAGGATTTGTGGTCTTGTAGGGTAGGTGTGGACTTGTTGGAGGAAGTAACATGGGGTGTGGGCTTTGAGCTGTCAGAAGTCCTAGTCAGGCATAGTGGCTTTCTCTCTTCCTGCTGCTTTTGGGTCCAGATGTACAAGTCTCAACTACCTCTCTATACCATGTCTGTCTGAATGCCACCATACCTCTCACCGTGATGACAATGGACTAAACCATTTACATTATAAGCAAGCCCCTATTAAATGATTTACATTATATTACAGTTTGTATTATATTTAGGGTTTCTCTCATTAACACATTTTATATTTACATTCATCATTTATACTCAATTCAAACAAAATTAACTAGAGATTCGATGACCTAAACTGTTAATATTAAGCAGTTTCAAATATAGAGACGGGTTCAAATATCAAACCAAAATAGGTTTGGTTTGATATTTGAACAAGTAATTCATAATTTCACTTTATGTCCTGTCTTTTGAAGTGTTTTTCTACATTATTTTTATTTCCATATGTGTTCTGTATTTCTGAGTCCCACCCCATTACTTCCTGGAGGCTGTTGGTCAGCAAAATAAGGGCAGAAAGGATGCAGAGGCAGAGACAGGGTTCAAACAGCAGTGAATAATGCAAAATGACCTCTAGAGACTTGTGACCCGCGCAATCGTCTCGCCGGCAAGAACGCACGCGGACACAAGGATCCTTCTGCAGCAAACTTTATTCTGATGAAAAGAGGAAGACCACGAGCCCCAGAATGGCTCTGCTTATATACCCCCTAAGGCGGCGTGTTCACTTTTGACTGGCTGCTTGCTCATAACTCTGTATAACGCCCCGGTGTTGGGCAGTGACTTGGCGGGCTTTTGCTACTCGCACATGCGCACTGAACTTGTTCATTGGGGGGGGGGAGACAGGATGCTGGCGCCAACTTGTAATGGCGATTGCTGTATGGCTCACGGCCCTCTACAGAGACTACTGCAAAGAGAAGAGCCTAATTTATTGTTTCAATAGAGATTGTTTTAGGAATATGGCTGGAAAATCATCATGGCATCAAATAAGTGGGAAGGGCTGGTTGGTTATAATAAAATACCTAATTATCATGAGGGGGAAAACCAAAATGGGATATGTGTGCAAGATCGCATTTCAGACAAGGCCAGCCAAATGTGCCCAGGGACACTATCTACACAGAGACAGATAGAGACAGGGTAGCTCCACTGGGAAAGGAGGTCCCTCATTTTGTGCCAACCTCAAAAGTCCATCTGGTTATGGGGAGCTGTTATCTTACAGTTAAGTTTCCTAACATTAATGTATGTGACCAGGTACCCTCATGGAGATCAAAGGACAACTTTCATGTTAGTTTTCTTTTTCCTCAATATGAACATTCCTGTTCTTAACCCCTGCCTTTAACTCCACCCAAACTGTCACTTGTGAGAATCCTTTATACTCCATCCCATTTGCTCCCTTTTTTTCCTTTGTCATATAACCATTGTCGCTATCAAAAAGAAGTTCCATTTCCAAGGCAAGAGAACAAAGTGTTATCCTACCAGTCTACTTGTTTCCTTACATTTCAATTGGTCATCTTTTGATCAATACACAGGAATACTATAAGACTGTACCAACGTAAGTGTTCTTCAATGTCTTTTCTGTATTTGAGGGTATGTTACAGATGTTTTAATTTCATGTAAATCTCTCAGAATGATCTGTCTCTTTTCCAACTACATTAACTAACCTAAGCTCTGCTTAGTGAAATTTGTAAATAATATTTTACTTAATTTCATGTTCTCCACTTAAGACATGTAAAACCAGTTTATTATGAGTTGGGAGCTGAATGCAACTAACACCTCAGCTAATACTTCATGCACTAGGCAAACCATGTTCCATAGACATGTGTGCTTTAGCCATCCTGTTCTTCAGCATGCAATTTCTCCTGTGCATAGATCATATGTTGTCCATTTACTACCATATATATTTTGTTTATATTTATTCTATTATAGATAATGTTGCAGTAAATTTTGTTTGACTGTATCATTTCATTTATATATACTTAAGAATAAAATTGCTTGGTAAAAAGAAGACTGTATATTTAACAGGTAAGGGAACTTGTAGACTTTGAGCTGACGAATTGGACTACTACAGTATATGTTGCCACTAGTAATACATGAATCATTCAAATTCTCCACATCTTCATCTGAACAAACTTGGTTATTTTAATATTGACACCTTGAGTAACATGAAACACACTATAACATAAATTTGAAAAGCACTACGTCATGAGGAAGAGACCAAACTAAGAAGGACATACTTTTTATTATTGTATTTACAAAATTATCCAAAAATGGAAGGGTCCAGAGAGATAAGAAGTAGTTTTTTGGGTCCAGAGATTGGAATTTGAAATAAATTCAATAACATTCAGATTTCTGTTTACCTCAGGGTAGAAGACAAGAATACCCTATACAACTGTATACTGCTGAGAGTTGGGGCAGTTCAGTTATATGAATTTTACAAAACTTACCTAAAGTCTACCTCAGCAAAAAAGGAAAATTTATTTCACTTTCTGACTGAAACCTTCCAGAAGGCCAGCTACAGTGCTGATCAGTGATTAGAAGATATGGACTTGAGAGAGCATCAGGAGGGTCAGACAGATGAGGAGGACACAGACTGTGCTCTGAAGGGGCCATATCCTTTCTCATGGGAAAGTAAGGGAAGGGAAGCCACACTCAGGAATATTTTGGGCAAGATAATTTGAAAAGTGGGAATTCCCCAGGGCTGGCCTTGGTGAACTTGTCAATATGCCATCCCCTCTCTTCCTGACAGGAGTCATCAGCCACTTTTTGATAAAATGGCTCCCTTGAGTATGCCTTTCCCCTTCTGCCTCTTGTCTTACCCAAATTTTGGTCTTTTGTCTTTCCAAGACAGTTAATTCTTTGTTTCTTGGATAAAAATGCCTTATTACCCACATCCCTGTTACACTTCCTAGGTATTCTGCCATCACCCAGGAAGATGCTTGTTCAAGTTCAACATTTTAGTTCCTAAAAACTAAAGGAAAGGACTCAAGAATGACAGAGATTATCTGGAATCTGGTAGCCCTTTGCAAACAGGGAAACTCATGGGCCATCGTGTCCATGGATGAGGTACCTACTCAGTCCCTCTTACTTTTAAAGGGTTCTAGGAAGACTAAGAGGCCTAATTTCTAGGGAGGAAATAATTTTGGCCCCAATGCTTTGGCTTCTGAGCATCGAAGATGGGTTTAGTGCTCCAGTCAATATGTAAGAGACATTGTTCACTATCCTCAGAAAATAAGGGTGAATTCCTGAGAGGGAGGATTCTCATCCTTGTATTAATCCCAGGTTGACTTCTTTGTTTGCCTCTGTGGTGCTTGGTTTGCTGTCTTTATAAAACCATAGACTTAGATTTATGAAGAATTTAGACCACTGTTTGAACATCTGGTGCCATATATGAGCTTGTTCACAGCTGTTCTTTCTATAGCCCCATTACTGTTGGCTTGTTATCCATTATAAGTCTTCCATTTTTTAGATGACAATAATCCATTTCACCAACCTTCCTCATTTTTGGTGTGATCTAGGGAACTGAGATGCAAAGAAGACATTATAATTATGACAACAGACAGGCTTCCAGTAGATATATACCAGTTTCTCTGAAGACAGATTGTATCTCATGATCCCTGGGGCTGGGACACTCATTTTTCTACCTGGAAAACTTTAAATTCCCAGAAGACATGGGCCAATTCTTTTCTAAACAGTCTGCAAACTTAGAATTAGTTGTATTTTATTTTCTTAAGACATCCCTCCAAGACATGTGGTGGTAGATGTTTAGTTTCTGGAAATGACAAAAGTACCTTAGACAGGAAAGACATCAGTGACCAGGATATTAGAACCTCCGGGCAAGAGCTCGACAGTGGAATGGCCCTTAAGAAATGAAACTTAGGGGGAAAATGTGAGATGTTTCCTAAGACATAGTTAAGTGTGGATATCCCATCATATCCCTGGCACAACTCTGGGGTAGATACTGCTACTTGGCTGCTTCAGGCTGGAGGTCCCTTATGTACAGATGGGCTAGGGAATGTGATCAAGAAACTGGAAAAGACAGGCAAGGTTTCTTTTGCTTTCCTTCTCTATCTCATTACAGATGGGAAAATCCAGTCTCACTGTTACTCTGAAGTCACCACTTAGCGACCTTCTCCAACACTGGGTAAGACTAGAGCTGCAGACAGTTAGACAAATAAGTGTAGTTGGGTTTTTTTTTTT
>JADRCC010107044.1:0-10394 GCA_019843855.1 Hylomyscus alleni
GGAGGAAGAAAGTGAGACTCAGAGATGAGAGATATAATTTGCCACAATATTTCAATGATTGGAGTCTGAGTTCATGGTTCTTCAAGGTAAAACACATGGACTTATCTCAGTGTGGTACTGGGGCAGTGGAGGCCTACAGCATTTGGAGAGTGCAAGATGTCAAACTGCAGATATGGAGTTTGTTTTGTGCACACTCAGGGCACAGCTGGATCAAGAGACTTATAGAGGATGGATCTGAGAGCAAAGATAAACCCCAGGCTATAGAATGTTCAGAGGCTCTCATTTGCCTGGTGTTCTCATCATCTGGGGCAAACTTGGAAGCACACAAGCTGTTTAAATGATATTCTATTAACCTTTCCCCAGTGACTGTAATTGCCTGGTCTGATCCAGCACAACACACACATGTTCTAATCTTTTTTTATTTTTTTCTGTTTCACTGATTGAAGAATTAGAAGCATCCACTGTCTGATAAAAATAGGTCATGGGAGTTCCTGACTCGGCTATGCTGCTAATAGATTTCTGAATGGCAGTACAGGGGTGCCTGAATGTGACATTTGAGCAGAAGAACAATGGTGACCACTCCCTGATGATTTCGTGCTTGAGTCATCCTTTTCCTGCACCTTTCACATGTGTGGGGGAGGGCTCACAGGTTGCAGATTACTCACAGAAAAATTAATGAGACGTTGAGATGTTCAATTAAAAGCAAGTGAGTGCTTTTCTGGGGCTTTATCTCTCTAGTGCCCTCTTCCTGTGGTATATACCATCTGCCACTCACCTTTGCATCACTGTTCTCTTCCCTGGGCTTCTTCCACCACAAATCCTTTTTCCAGGCCTACTGCCCGATGAACTGCCAGGGCACGTGGGATCATCTCCTTTCACATCCCATTCCCCTACCTCCAGACCATCAGGTAGAATCTGTTATTTCCCCATTTTATGGTGCAGTGCATCTCCTGCTTTGTCTTCTCTTGAACCTCTCTTTCTTGCTTTTCTTTGCTTCTTACTCTCTTTCCTCATTACTCTAGTTTTAGAATACTGTTGTCCTTACACTCTGCATAGAAAATGAAACTACACTGGTTTATAGTGAAATTATTGAACCTTCAGGTTTTCCCCAGGACAAAAAAGAAAGTTGAGTCAGGTAATAAAGTCCTAGACACTGTCAAAGTCACCATGTGGGTATTGGTCTTGTCAGTAATTATTTATATAGAGCATTTGTGGGTAGCTCTCTTACTTGTTGTCTCCTTGTCTTTGTAAAAACACAATTTTGCTTAAACCACTTCTTTCTTTTAGCTTCACAAATGGTGATCATAATCATGTCTGACCCAAGCCTATTGCTTATCTGTGCTCATGTTTAATTTGAAACCTGCCAACAATAATTACTACAGTCTCTTACTCAGAGCTTCTCTGCCATTGGGTATACTAGGATCCTAGAGGAAGGAAAAGAATAAATCAACATAAAATGATGTCATAAAATCTTCTTAAATAACAATCAGGTAGTAAATTAACATATACATGACCATGAGCATGTACAGGGAAGTTGAATCCAGCAAATAGCTGGCTGAGTGCCTGCTCTTGACTAATAGGCTGAAAGATACAGCTTCTAGAAAGATATTTGAAATTTGACGTTTATAAACAACTTTTCTGTCACTCTCTGTCTCTCTGTCTCTGTCTCTCTGTGTCTCTGTGTCTCTCTCTTCTCTCTCTTTCTCCATTTCCTTCCTTTGACAAACTAATTTCCTGGGGATTGACAGCATTGCCTCTGTCGAGCATGCTTTTAACAAATGAGATTAAACAACTCTCCCACTCAGTTTCATCTAACTCAATTTGACAGCCAAAGCAGGTAGATAGAATAATGCATTTCCAGAGGAAGTAAGAACACTTTCTTTGGGGTTAAGTGACATAACTTCCTGGATCAGGGTTACAGCAAGCATCTTCTCTGATGCTTCTGTTTGTTTGATTTTCAAAGTATAAAGTCAGTAAAGTGAGCCAGTCTGAAGTGTAGAGGTTAAAAATATTTTA
This sequence comes from Hylomyscus alleni, assembly GCA_019843855.1. Lineage (NCBI taxonomy): Eukaryota > Metazoa > Chordata > Mammalia > Rodentia > Muridae > Hylomyscus > Hylomyscus alleni. The sequence continues at coordinate 2,017 of JADRCC010107044.1, forward strand.
CTAAGATGTATATTTGTAAAAGTATCCTCCAAATCAAAATATACATACAACATTCCTGCCTACCAGAATGCAAGAGTTCACTTCCTAATCAATAGACCTCCATTGTTCCATCCTCAACGTAGCCATTATATTGACTTGTAACAGAAAAGATTGAGTTTTGCCTGAATTTGGACTTTATGTAAATTGCATTGAACAATATTTGCTTTTTGTTTGGTTTATTTCACTCTGGGTAATGTATTCCAGGATTATCCATGCTATTGAATGTATCAGTCTCAATTCATTCTCAGTCATTGCATCTTGCTATATGACATAACACTTACCAATGGACAACAGGACTCTTTCTGGGTTGTCTCTATGTTTCATTTTTATTAATTGATTCTTTGGCAATTTCATACACATATATAATGCATCTGGTCACACTGGTCCCTCTACTCTTTTGTATTCTCCCTACATTTTCTAGACTGTCTATGTAGGACTCTTAGAAACAAGCAAGTATGATATGACTGTGAGCCAACTTACTCTAGACTAATGAGAAACTGCTCACCACTGCTAGCTCCAGGATGTGTTTTTGCTTTGTCTCCTCTAACCCTGAAATGTGAAAAGACAGGTAAGCTTAAGGAACAGATGGTAGCTGATATGTGGAGGGGCTGCAGGCACCCAGGAAAAAAGAAAGAGGAGCAGGTTTTCATCTGGAATGCTCAGGTATCTGGCACAGTGCCTGCCTTTGGGCAGACCCAAAGACACAGCTTCATTTCAGTTATCTTTGCTAACCATTCTGACACTTCTCAGTTTCTGAATCCTGGAAATAAATTCTTCCTGAAAACAAATGAGCCAGGTAGTATGGTTAGAGTAGGCATTAGCCATCTGGCAGAATCTGGCACAAAGGACTACCCCTTCCTTCTAGCTATCAGATGAGGACAGCAGCTGAGAGTATGCAGATGTGTCAGATCTAGAAGCTCCTGGGAGGGGAAGGCCAGGTATGCAAGTTGGATCTGGTGTTATGATGCTATAAGAAGGTGAATCGTTTAACTGTGCTACTTTGTCTGGGATTGTCCTGGTTCACATACTGCAAAACCCAGATGGCTGATCACATTAGAGAGGAAGCCATTTTTATCCACTTATTTGTGCATTCAGTATAACAAATGCTACTGTGCTTCTCTTACAGACCATGAGCTTTGCAAGTTTGGGGAGATAGAGTAGTACTCTTGACAAGAGCACAGTGATTTCTATCTCTGCAGAGAAAAAGGTGGAACTTAAAGGAGTCATTGTAACGCAGTGCAAAGCTTACCTTAATAGGGATAATAAAGAAAGGAAGGCTTTAATTTAAAAAAAAAACAACTACCAAAGGCTGTGGACATAGGTAATCAACACAAGTCCTTTATCTCCTAAGCACACATATAGAATGCTAGAGCTAACTCACTACAGACCTAAGTGCTCTCATGGTGACTTTGGAAGAAGAGGGTGGGAAGATAATGAAGTCCACAGATTTGGGCCTGTGGGTGCAATTCCTTTGTGCTGCCTACTTCTCCAAGTATGCAGCAGAGTTTCTTTTCCTGCATTGAGAGTCCCTGTTAGGTTGTGCAAAGAAGTCAGTGTGTAGTGAACAGGAGTCTTTGGCATTGTCCAGACCCATAAATTCAGATTGACAAGCATGCCCTGGCAAACCTTCCACATCTTTTCAGGTCATACAGATGAAGTAGATGGGGCAAGGATGATGTAGTAGATCTAATAATTCAGTATGTTTGTATACGGGGCTCCAGGGTTGCAAAGCTAGTGCCAGATTTTCTACATGCTGTGTTACAACAGAACAACATGTACTTCTAGCTATCTTAAACTAATGGAGATGTACTCTTGCTTAAGAGGTCCTGTTATTGTTGATTTAAAAAACCAATAACCCCTTTTAATGCACTTGAAATAAATGGCAGCTGTTATAAAGGCTACAAGGCCAACCTAATGCAAGCTGGCAGATAAACAGAGACAGAGAGAGAGAGAGAGAGAGAGAGAGAGAGAGAGAGAGAGAGAGACAGAGAGACAGAGACAGAGACAGAGAGACAGAGAGAGACAGAGAGACAGAGAGATACATACAGACACACACACACACACACACACAGAGAGAGAGAGAGAGAGAGAGAGAGAGAGAGAGAGAGAGAGAGAGAGAGAGAGAGAGAGGGAGGATATAACTGGAATAGTTTACTTTCTCTTCAGCAATTACACAACAAAAAATAAAGCCCTTATCTGGATGGGAAGGCCCAGACACTTAATTCAGTACCAAAGGCACAGCCAAGCAGGGGAAGTCTTGTATTTCAGTCTCTTTCTTTTCTTCTTCAGTCCAGAGGGCACTACTAATGTTTCCCTGAAAGGATGTGTCCTTTTATTGAGATCTGTTGAAAATATAAGGATAGAGATGGGTGGGTGTGCTTTTCTCCATAAGGGAGTTTTTGTTGTTTCCATTAAGTGTTACAAACAGTGTAGATAGGTTGGGTCAATTTCTTCTTTTTCTACCTTGATCACCATGCAAGAAAAACAGAGATCCTCCCTAACATCTTTTTCCTTTGACTGAGTGTCATCTGGGAAAACAGTATCACACTAATCTTCTTTGCATACTGATCCTTCCAGAATTGCAACTCTCATGCAGCTCTTTACATCTGTGACAGGTGGAGGAGGAAGAACACCAGCCTCCCCTGGATGACCTCCCAGCTTTCCTCTGCAAAGAAGCAATAATGGAGGCTTAGCCATGAGGAACGAAGTGCCTCTTCCCTTTACAGTTTCATGATGCCTTTCTCTGTAGCTTGTTCAGCACGGCTTGGCCTGATTTATGATTTTTTGCCATCTGGTTTATTTCTCTTGTTGTTTTGTATTGTTTTAAATCTGCTCGAGGCCATCTTTGACTAGGTCTTTTAAAAAAATACAAATTACAAAAGCAAATCATAGGAGTGTCATCTGAAGGTTAGGGATGAAAGAGAAGTTTAAATAGGACTCCGATCATCCCTGTGGAGTCCAGTAGCTAAAAATAAAGTTCCTTTTACTTGGCTGATTATGCAATAGAACACAGTCTCACATGTGAGTGTGGTGGAATGTAGCAGTTGTTGCTCAGAGAATTCTTGCCTGGGCTGACTTCAAGGGAGCTCCAGTAGTTCTGTGAATGACTGATTTCACTCAGTTAGTAGTTGAGCACCCACTGGGTTCAAGGAATGCTGCTAGGCACTTTGTGATGTTTGTGAGTTTCAGCCAGGTCAAGATTTTTCTTTTCTCTTGGTCTGGGCTCAGGTTTTAGCCCATAAAGGAAGATATGTTACTCTATTTAAGAGCAAAATGAGGCACAAATAAGATGAGGCGTGGGTCCTTCTAGAAGAAGAAAGGGTGGATTGTTTAAAGGAAAAGCAACAATTAGGAATACAGGGTGTCATCTGTGTTCTGGGAAGTAATGAAATATCAGTGATTTGGATAACTATGTATAAACCATGTTCTTATGAAAACCATCAGGCCTGACTTTCCAAGACAGAGAAATTATGACACAATATTGGAAATACATTTACAAGAGTGGAATTCATAAATAGAACTATACAGCTATTAGTTGAGCTGTTTAGATATAAGTTTGGATGAGCAAAAGGGAATTTTACCAGTATGAATTCAAAGCTTTAAAATCAACTTCCCTAATTGGTAGTAATGATATAGAGCATCTTGCTGGAAGGAAAACAAATCTGATATCTAAAACTATTCTCTTGCATGTAATAGCAAATGAGGCTTCAAATCATGCGTATAAAACATCTTGGTTAAAGATTTTGGAAGGAAGTTAAGGATTGGATCATGGGTTAGTAGCTGGCACTTGATAAACTGTCCCACAAAATTTGGAAACCCTGTATAGAGATTCCTAAATCCATTTAACCTTAGAATCACATTTAAGGGGTTTTGGACCTGCATATCCCTGAACCCAATCTATATGGGCTAGATCTACTTTTGCATTGCCATGATAACATTGCTTGTCTTGTTTAGAAGTTTTGTTTTGCCAACTTGAGACAAACTAGACTCATCTGGGGAAAGAGAACTTCAGCTGAGAAAATGCCTCCAGAGGAAGATTGGTCTATAGGCAAGTCTGTGGGCTATTTTCTTGCTTCAGCCCACTGTGCATAGAACCATCCCTGGGGCATAAGACAGCAGGCTGGGTAAATCAAGGAGAGCAAGGCAGTAAGTAGCACTCCTCTACAGCCCCTGCCTCCACCTACCTCCAGGCTCCTACCTTGAATTCCCACCCTGACTTCCATTCAAGATGGACTTGCAAGGGGTATGGTGGAATAAAATTATCATTGTCACAGCAATAGAAGCCAAACTCTGTCGGTGCCTGACAGAAACAACTTAAAGGAGGAAAGATTTGCTTTGGTTCATGGTTTCAGTTCATTGTGAAGTAGAAGATATGGCGGAATTCATGGCAGTGGGAACATGTGGTAGAGGCTTCTTGCATCACAATAGAGCATGAAATGGAGATATTATTAGAACAAGGAAGAGAGCTATGACTTTCAAATGCCTACTCCAAGTATCCTACTTCTGCTAGCTAAGGGGTCTTTCTACCTCCTAAAGGGGCCACAGCTTCCTAATATAGTATCATCAGCTGGTCAAGACCCATCCAAGACACAGCGCTGTGGAAAGACACTTCAAATTCAAATTATCATCATTAGATGTATTGGGTCAGTCTTTTGAATGTCAGGTGGAGAATCTGTATGTCCAGAGAGTACTTCAGGGTACTGAGTTTGAGAACTGCTGCCCTGGTCCATTTTTCTGGGAAAGATCCTATTTATATAATTTTAGATCATTTAGTCTGAAACACGGAGAAGCATGAACTAGAATCTTAACACATGCTATTGACAAGATGGTACATGCATTCATTAGCTTAAGACCAATTTTAAATCCCAATCAACTCTATAATTCTTTCAAAGGACTGAAAATCAAGTCACACACAATTATTGGATTTATTTGTGTTCCTTATTATACTACTGAGTTCTTAAGACGTGTATCCCCCTTCTGGGTTGGTGAGCCAGAGACATAAATAACTTGTTGGATCTCATTGTTATCAAAATGTTTGAAATGATAAATAGTGATAAGTGAATAAAAAGTTTAATGTTAGTTAATGAGCAAATAAAAATGCTATAAGGCTCTACTATAATCCATATGTGTTGTGAAGACCTTCTGTGAGCCTCCTACTGACCTTCATAGCATCTTTATTTATGTGTCTGGAACCCCATTTCACACAGGAGAAAGTAGAGTGATGATCATAGTCACTGGTCAGAAATGGAACCAGCAGTCAAGTCTAGGCCTTTAGGGTTTACTATATCGCTTGAGTCATCTTCTCTTTTCCACACTTGGCCTAATGCTGAGAAGTCACAATCTTTTTCTAAATCTTGAATTTTGCAGTGTGGTATAGCTTAGAGATCTGCTTTGGCTCTTACTGGACTCATCCAGATCCACTCTTTTCTCCAAAGACCTCAGGAATCTATTTGGAGGTACTGTATGCACAGTTCTTCTCTGCTTTGGCATGCTTTACATAAATAAAAGGTAGAACCATTTGTTTCAGAATTATATGTAAGTTCCCTTTATGTCTACGGTGAAATTAGGCAAAGGAGCTTTAGGAATCACAAATTCCAAGGTGACAGCATTAAGAAGCAGCTAAAATCATAGGTATTGGCAGCTTCAGCCATTTGGGCCAGGGTTGTTCTCAGCCTCTGGGCAGGAGGGAATAGCTATGATTCCAGGAAGTAGAAGAGAGACAAGAAGGCAGCAAGCAATTAGTCCTTGCCTCTTCTGCAGAGATTCTATAGAGGAACAGCAAGTTCCAGTCTAGCACTTCTCAGAGGCTCCTGGATGACTTCACCACCTTTTTCATTAGTTTTCTGAAAGGTGGTCCCTACATCAAGACCAGGGCACTCCCGTTCATGCTATTGACATTTTAAATTGGGTGAATCTTTGCTTTAGGTGGCATAGGGTTGGAGGAATCCATCTATAAGAACTTCTCTGGCCTCCTCTACCCACCAGATGCCAGTAGAACTCCTCTACCCCCAGCTATGATACTGAAAAAAAAATGTTACCTTGGTGTTGGATCTGGCAATATTGCATCAGACTGCATGCCACTGGCTTAGAATTATAATAGAAATAGAAAGGTAGGAAGAGATATGCTAGGGAACAGGAACACTAGGTTGGGAGTACAGGCAGGATGCCCCAAAGTTCTCAGCTCCTTTTCTTCAGCCAGTAGAGATACCTCAGGACGTAGTATATAAAAATTTGTGGAACTTTACTCCCAAGTGTGATACCACAATTTCTCCATTTACACTTTTCCACATTGTTCTCTTCCTTGTCTATCTTTAATACACAGTTTGTGGCTCTCAATGCCCTATGTAGTCTAAGCCAGTGATTACAATAACAGACTTTGAAGCTAATGCTGCAATAAGTTGAAGTCCCAGCTCTGCCACTAGAGAGCAACTTCCTTATTATTTTCATGACTCAATGTCCTTACCTGTAAAATTGTGGTACCAATAGTATCCTCTTTGTCGGGTTGTTGTTTGTGACGGGTATTATTTATAAGCACTCTGTAGAGTTCTTGGCATACAATAAGCATTTTGTTTAAGTGTTTTGTAAATAAGACATAAAGAATCTGGATGGAAAAGATCTGATAAATGCAGTCATTCAACAATTGTTTATTGGGTGCTGATCAAGGCTCCACCCTTATCATATAGTTGCTCTGAGTTTGGCCATGGTCTCACAGTAACTTAACTAGAGCTCTGAGTCATTGTTTTTCATTTGAAAGGGGATCACAGAATTTACTCTCTCCCTCTCTGGACTTGGAACTACTGTGGGAGCAGTACCCAGGGTGGGGCTCCCATCTCCTCTACAGTGTCAGTATCAAATGCTCCCTATTCCAGTGGACATGCCATATGGCTTTAGGGTCACATGCAGTGCTTCTTACTCATCCAAAGATGAGTGCTAATTAACATGGCATGGGTTCAACACGTCACACAACACACCACACTGTAGCTATTCAGTTATATTTAAGATATATCCAACCCATTATTCATTTCATGCCACTTCTATGAGAAATTTGAAGCATATTTTGAGTACATTCATTGGTAGTAGTATATTCTCTCACTCCCTTCCTACATCCTTCTTTTCTCCAAACAAGTATTCATTGAGTACCATCTATGCATCAGCTGCTGTTCTAGATGCTGAACAGACAGTAAGGAACATGGCAATGGAGCTCTCATTCCAAATAAGGCAATAAAGATGGATGACAAACAGAAATCAATGGAAAGAGAATAGTTTACTAATGTGATAGGCCCTGGAGAAAAGCCATGCAGAGAATGATGTGAGACAGAACTATTAGAATTGTTATAGAACCTTATCGAAGTAGGGACTGTTTGGGTATCAGCTGTACTATCTGAGGGAGAACCAGACATGGTAAGGGCATGACAAGTTGAATATACAGTCTGTGTACAAGCCTCAACACAGGATAAAAGCTTGGCATCTTAGAAGGAGAGAAATATTCTGAGTAAGGAAGAAAAGTCGTTGGGAATGAGAGAGAAAGAGTTACAGTGAATCCAGATCAGACTAGGCTCTGTAGGGCTGGGCATTTCTTCTACAGTACAATAAGATGTCATTGGAGAGCTTTATGTAGATGAAGAAACAATCTGATTCATGTTTTTAACAGTTTTAAATATTTACTTTTTATTTGTGTGTGAATATATGCTGTATTTGTATCTGCCTCTCTCTCTCTCTCTGTGTGTGTGTGTGTATGTGTATGTGTGTGTGTGTCTGTATGTGTGTGTCCAAGGAGAGCAGAAGGTGGCACAGATCATCTACAGCTAGAGTTACAGGCAGTTGTGAACTACCTGACATGGGTGCTGGGAACCAGACTCAGATCTTCTGTAAGAGCAGTAAGTATTCTTAAGTGCTGAGCCATTTCTTCAAGCCCTGATTTATGTTTTACAAAAGGGAGGGAGTAGGAAAGTATGTTGAACACTGCTATGCTAAAATGAGAGAAAAGAGATTATCTCAGTCCACATGGAGGTCAACCTGACCTTAGCAAGAGCAATTGCAAAGTAGAAGTGGAGAGCAGCTCCTCTCTGCCTTCAGTTTCAGAACACAATAGTACTATCAAGCTGCAGGCATTTGCATTTAATGGGATTGAGATGTCAATACTATTTCTTAATATTAATTTGGTCATCTTTTAAGGGATGAATTTCTTTTATTCTCTCCAGAAAAAGAGAGATGGTGGTGATGCCATCCTTGGTATCCCAACATGGTGTGACTATTTGCCATTTGATAGCTTGCCAGCGTGTCAGCACTGGATCATTTCTACACACACACACACACACACACACACACACACACACACA
>JADRCC010107054.1:0-21060 GCA_019843855.1 Hylomyscus alleni
TGTGTGTGTGTGTGTGTGTGTGTGTGTGTGTGTGTGTGTACTGGACAAGAGCATATATATACATTAATTGCGAACAGTATATGTGTGTGTATATATGTATATGTGTATACATACACACACACATATATATACATACATACATACATACATACATATATATATATATTGAGAGGATAATAGCAAAAAGATTTCTAAATCAGTTATACCAATAAAACTGTCAGTTATCTCCTATAAGATGAAGGGTCTCATTTCTTAATCTTAAATAATTCTTGAAACTTACAGGCAGTTAAATTATAAGTATTCAGGTCTTAAAGTGGTTTGTAATTCCCTTTGTTCTTAAATTCTTATATAAATCACTTTAAGATTACAAGGATAGGTTAATCCTTAAGTAAACTAATAACAATAAATTTAATGTATAAAATTAACTCTGTAAAATCATTATAAACTCTAAATATTCTTTTTCTCTCATGAGAATTTTTTCATTGATGAAATGCTTACATACTTTAACAACTTACTCGATTTAAAAGGTATTTTAGTATCTTCATTATCCTTCATTTAAGTATCAAATGAAACATTTCAACATTTCCATTCTACTGATCTGGTTACACCATAAAATATAATCAATTCACCAAAAGAAACATTTTAAATTAATAGTGCATGCCTGGTCTAATCACAAACTTTTGTTGAAGGTTATTTATTTTCCTTTCTGTGTAAGGAGTTGGGCAATTATGGTGCAGCTAATGAAGATTTTACACGCCTGCATTACTTTTAATCATAAAATTTTGACTTATTTCCATCAATGTTAATATAAGGATATACTTTTAGTGAGTATAAGTTTTTCATTAAAACAAATTCAAATTTTTTATTTGTTCCTAAAAATTGTTCAAATAAATAGGCTGCAATTTAAGATCCATAGATTTGTTGCTGAAGAAGCAGTTGCCACCGAAACTAAAACAGCATAATATTTCACTGCCTCTAGACCTCCTTTTGAGAAAGAAGTTTTCTAAATATCTAGAAGATAATCTCAAAACAGTAGTGCTTAATAAATGCTTCTTATACAGTTATTCATTGTTACAGTATATACTGATAATTAAGGTGGATTAATTTATGTTGTTCACAGATGACCTAAGATTAAATCATGAAACAAAAGAGGCTCATATGTTAGAATTCAAGAACATTTACTCTTTAAATAAATGGAACCATCCATTCTCACAATATATTAATATTTTATCTGCTTTGTCAAGAATCACAATCTATAGTATAAGATTGGAATCAAGATGGTGGTACTTAGTAAGACCCTCTAGAGAGCTTGCCAAACATACTCTGATCTGTATATCTATTCAAACACAAAAATAAAGAACAAGAACAAAGAAAACTTGGTAAGAAAAACTAAAGAAATCAGGACAGAGACTATACGGCTTACTTTTAGTATAATAAATGAATGAAATAACACCTTGGAGAAAGGCAGGAAAGAAAATGTTGCCTGATTGACCAAGTAGCCCAGTGCTTAGAGATAGGCTTCCTTTGTGTGTGTGTGTGTTGGGGAGTGGAGGGGTTGATTGCAGGGAACATGGAATTATGCCCAAGCCTTAAACATGAATCCAGTACAAAGCCCACCATAACTGAATAATGTTCTGGGTAGCCACACAATACCCACTGTCAAGCCAGTGCTTATACATTGAACTAGTGAAACTATGCTAGGAAAGTTAGTACAGGGTTTTGTGTTAGAGCCTAGTGACAATCAGGACCCAGAAGAAATTAAAGATCCCAAATAAAAGCCAAATACCCTCTCTATACAAGATTACTCCTTAAGATAGGGTTCTACAGTTGACTATGACTAGAACAGAAATTGATTAAACTTTTGGTATTTTCTTATTTTAAAATCAGATACTAAAGAAACCATAGAGAAAAAAATCACAACACATTAAAAAATAAGCTTTATAAAAAAAAGAAGTGTTTTACCAAAATCAATCCATGAGATAGAAATGTTTGACAGAAGGTAGGAGGATGGAGGGAAAGAGTACTTCAAGAGACAATTGGAATTGGGGGCATCTTGGGAACAAGTGAGAAATCTAGTGCTATTGAAACCCTAAGGTTAAAACTCTAAGCAATGGGCTTTATGGATCCTGAATAGGATATCTCCTGTAACCAGGCAAGGCTTCCAGTGGAGGGGCTGTGACACCATCCCAGCCACAGAACCTTCAACCTACAATTTGTCCTGCCTGTAAGATGTGCTGGGGTAAAGGTGGCACAGAAATTATGAGAGCAGCCAACCAGTGACTGGTCCAGCTTGAGACCTGTGCCAGAAGAGGGAGCTCACCCCTGAAATTGCCTGGATAGCCAGCCCAGAGACATGCACAGAAAAAAAAAAAGAGTAAATGTAATTATTGCTAATGATATTCTGTTATTCTCACAAATTGGTGCTTAGCCCAGTCATCATCTGAGAGGCTGTCTCAGGCAGATGATGAGAGCAGATACAGAGACTCACATGCAGACATTAGGCAGAGCTTGGGAAATCTTGAAGAAGATGTGGAAGAAGGATTGTAGGCCCAGAGGGGACAAGGAGACCATGAGAAAACCCACAAAATCAACTAACCTGGGCTCATAGGGGATCACAGAGACTGAGCTGACAACCAGGGAGCCTGCATGGGACCGAACTGGGACCTCAGTGTTTATGTTAATATTTTATAGCTTGGTCATCTTGTGGGATCCCTAACAGTTGGGGCAAGGGCTGTCTCTGACTCCTTTCCTCCCAATAGGTTTAATCCAGCCTTAATATGATGGGATATACATAGTCTTGCTGCAACTTGATATGGCATATTTGGTTGATATCCATGGGAGACCTGCTCTTTTCTGAAGAGAAACTTTGGAGTACAGGTGGGTGGGGAGGTTGATGGAAAGTGGGAGTAGGAACTAGGACGAGAGGAAGGAAGGGAAACTGTGGGCAGGATGTAAATGAGAATAATGATAATAATAAAAGATTCCACCTCGAACCAGTCAGAATGGCTAAGATCAAAAGTCAGGTGACAGCAGATACTGGCCAGGATGTGGAGAAAGAGGAACACTCTCTCATTGCTGATGGGATTGCAAGCTGGTACAACCACTCTGGAAATCAGTTTGGCAGTTCCTCCGGAAATTGAACATAGTTCTACCGAAGGACCCAGCTATACCACTCCTGGGCATATACCCAGAAGATGCTCCAACATGTAATAAGGACACATGCTCCACCATGTTCATAGCAGCCTTATTTCTAATAGCCAGAAACTGGAAACAACCCAGATGTCCCTCAACAGAGGAATGGATACAGAAAATGTGGTACATCTACACAATGGAGTACTACTCAGCTATTAAAAACAATGAATTTAGGAAATGCTTAGGGAAATGGATGGATCTGGAGAATATCATCTTGAGTGAGGTAACAAAATCACAAAATAACACACATGGTATGCACTCTCTGATAAGTGGTTATTAGCCCAAATGCTCTGAATACCCAAGATACAATTCACAGATGACATGAAGCTCAAGAAGAAGGAAGACCAAAGAGTGGATACTTTGATCCTTTTTAGAAGGGGGAACAAAATACTCAAGGGAGGAAATAATGAGACAAAGTGAGGAGTAGAGACTTAAGGAAAAGCCATCCAGAGACTGCTCCACCTGGGGATCTATCTCAGACAGTTATATGGGGCCTGTGTGCTGGAGGCTTTCCACAGAGATCTCTGGCCTGACCTGGTGCAAGAACCCTAGTGAAGGGAAGTGAGCGAGCACAGGCAGGGCCATCTCTGCCACATCTTCCAGGCCACTCTGTTTCTCTGCACTGCCCTGCACTAAGTCAGGTCGGGCTGGGCCAACAAGAGGCCGACTAGCCAGTGCAGCTTCAGGCCACATTTTGGGAGAGCAGACCTCTTCCCAAGTGTTACAGCTCTTAAAACAAAAGGCTCAGACAACGAGTAGAACTTTCGCATGCTTTTACTTCCCTGAATAGAATATATATACAGTTTTGGGGGTCACTGAGATTTCGACAGCAGTTATCTCTCATTGGTTTGGGCTGAGAGTCTTTATTTGCATGTAAGAGGGCTTGACCAATATTACACACCTCTCCTGCTGGGGCAGCTGTGGGGGGTTGGAACTAAAACATGAGCCAAGGTCCCAGGAGTTAGAGTTGAACTCCTACTGTCTCTTGCAGGCAGAAGAAATATTGCCCACTGGGGCTTCAGGGTTCTAGGCCTATTACTCGACTGAGCCAAGATTGCTTGAACAGACCACTACCCAACACATTTACTAAATCCAGACACTATTGTGGTTGCCAAGAAGTGCATGCTGACAAAAGCCTGATATAGCTGTCTCCTGAGATGCTTTGCCAGTGCCTGACAAATACAGAGGTGGTTGCTATCAGCCAACCATTGGAATGAGTACAGCGTCCCCAATGGGGGAGTTAGAGAAAGGACTGAAGGAGCTGAAGGGGTTTGCAACCCCATAGGAAGAATAATAATATCAACCAACCAGACCCCCTAGAACTCCTAGGGACAAAACCACCACCCGCATATGTAGGAGAGGATGACCTTGTTGCAGGCATCAATAGGAGGAGAGGCCCTTGGTCCTGTGAAGGCTTGATGCGGAATTCGAGGGGTGGGAGACAGGAATGGGTGCGTGAGTGGGTAGGGGAAACCCTCATAGAAGCAGGTGAGGTGGGATGGGATAGGGGGCTTCTGGGGGAGGAACCGGGAAAGGGGATAACATGAAATGTAAATAAAGGAAATATCCAATTAAAAAAAAAAAAGAAACACAAGCCAGGCAGTGGTGGTGCATGCCTTAATTCCAGCACTTGGAAGGCAGAGGCAGGCAGATTTCTGAGTTCGAGGCTAGCCTGATCTATAGAAGTGTGAGTTCCAGGACAGTCAGGGTTATACAGAGAAACCCTGTCTCGGGGGGGAAGAAAAGAAAAGAAAAGAAAAAGAAAAAGAAAAAGAAAAAGAAAAAGAGAAGAAACACAAAAAATAAAAAAGAAAAGAAAACAAAAATTGCTTTCCTGAAAAAATTTATAATTTTTCAAAAATCTTAATAGTCTTTTTAAAATTATCATTAATTTTATTTATTCTTGAACCATGTTATAAGAAGATATGACTCAGAAACATCACTATTATAGTTTAGTATTTTTGTCACTGACAAAGTTGGGTGCCTCTCAAAAGAATACAGGTTAAAGGAACATACACAGGATGGACCTAGGTCTCTCCGCACATATGTAGCAGATGTGTACCTTGATCTTCATGTGGGTCCCAAACAACTGGAGTGGGGCCTATCCCAAAAGCTGTTGCCTGTATGTGGGATATGTTCCTCTAGCTGGACTGCCTTGTCTAGCTTCAGTGGGAGAGAATGCACTTAGCTTCACAGACTTGATTGTGTCAGGGTGGAGTGGACATCCAGGGGGACCCTACACACTCAGAGAAAGGGAGGGGAGATGGGGAAATTGTGAGAGGGGCTGACCAGGAAGGAGACAGTGAGTGGGATATAGAATGAATAAGTAAAAAATAAAATAAAATTTTAAAAATGCAAAAAACAAGAATATTAAAAAAGAGGTATTATAAAAGAATGCAGGTTTATATGATACTCATTTCATACAATAGAAAAAATAAGTCATTTCATTCTGATATATCTGCAAGTATGTATGTTTCTATATGTTCTATGTTTTAATACATTTGTATTTTTTATTTTTTTTACTTATTCACTTTACATACTGTTCATTGTCCCCCTCCCAGCCATGCCCCTCCACACAATCCTTTCTCCGGTCCACCCTCCCTCTCTCCTCTGAGTGGGTAGGGGCCCCTTGGTAGCTCCCCAGCTGGGACTTTTGTCAATACCTATTAAAATATAAAATAGTGCTAGCTAGTTCCTAGTTTTTCTCTTTGGGGGATGTTTTGTCCTCTTTTTTGCTGTCTCTCAATTCCTGTGATTGAGCATTTATAAGCGTTCAATAAATATCTGTGAATGATGAATATTTTCATAGGAACAAATATCCCTAAATCCCAAACCACTTTACGTTTGGATTTTCTGGCTTTCAAACATGATCCATAACTAGTGTTCTAGTGAATCATATTGACATCCAAAAGTCCAGTGAATCTTAAGGTGTTATTTGGGCCACTTTCATACAACCTAGAGCTTCCAGTGAATCCCTCACAACATCTACCATATTTTAGCTTCAAAACAAACAGCAGAATCTGAATAAGATTAATGTAGTCAGTAAAGTCTAGCAGCAGTTATTGAGGGTGTGGCTTGTTCCTCATAAACTCAAGTTAAATAAGACATGTATTTTTTTTAATCTTACTCCTAGTTCTACCCTTAACATTTGATAATTCTGGTATTTTTTTCCCTTATAGACCTTAAAAATCCAATACAGTGCCTTTTCTCCTTAATTAGAATATGCACTTAGAATGCATTAAATATAATCTCAATATTGCCTAATAGCCAGACACCAGGTACCCCTTTAATAGTTTGAATTCTACTTCAACTGCTTCCATTGCAAATTGTCTGTTCCTAAAATAACCGATCGCCTATATCAGCAAAGACACACTGCAAAAAGAAGCTTTCACCATTAAAATATTCAAGGTTCAAAACTTACAGATGGATAGTTTCCAATTAGGAAGAGAGAATACAGTGCTTTCATAGGTAGTGAGAAAAGTGCCTAACAAAGGATTTTAGTTAATCCTATGTGGGTGGAAATCTCAGTCAAGAGGAAAAAAAAAATCTCTTAGAGATGTTAAAGAGAAAAGAACAAACTTTTCTATTTCTTTAGTGCTGTAGGAAGTGTAGTAAGTACAGTAACTTTTCAAAAATTCATTCAAACAAATTTAAGTAACTAGATTGATAGGGTAAAACAGACCATCTGTTTCTATGAAAAATTTACCTTAAAACACACTTTAAATACTGCTGATGTAATACGAACTATGTCAGTAAAATGAAGATTGAAGAACCAGATGAAAGTGAGAAAGAAATCTGTAGCAGTATTGAAACGAGTATCACAAAGAGATGAAGGTAAATCTAATACAGATGTAGAAACTACCATAGTATATTGGCTGAGGGTACAGAGCTTTGGCTTGGACTTCCTAGAATCTTGGTCCTAGATGATCTTGTTTCTTCCCAATGTAACTTAAAACCAAGTACTACTTCAGGTTTCTCTCAATTTCCTCATCTTAATATAATTTTAAGTTAATTGATTTATTTCTTCATAAAGGAATGTGTATGTGCATGTGTGTGTATGTACATGTGAGACACATACATGCATGCTGACTATATAAAGGAACATTATGTGCTATACTGTAGTGGATGTAAGATAGCAAAAAGTAAAAGACACTCAGTTGAGACCCAGACTGTATCATCATATCCTCATCAGAGAAGCTTCTTGGAGTAGATGGTAATTTTTGTTACCTTCCCCCTTCACTTCAGCCATCGGACTTCTGGCAGCCTCTGCTTGGAGGCTAACACCTGGGAGCTAAGACAGATGCTCTCTGATGACTGTAGGTTCGTCTTTGAAGAAGCCGCCTGAGTAAGCCCACCACCTGAGTACACTCATCGCCTGAGCATGCCCACTGCCTGAGTATGCCAGCCGCCTGAAGATCTTCTGAACCTGGGGACTTTGGCACCTGAACTTTCTTTGCAGTGTAATCTAGAGACTTGGTTTTGGTTTCTCTTGTGACTATAAAAACCCTGGTTTATTCTCAGTAAAGCGGAGCCTTGATTGGGATACAACTTGGCTTCATGTTTTCTCTTTGCATTTCAAACCCTTTATTTCAGGTCCTTTGTTCCCTCCTGGCTGAGAGAAACCCGTTCATGAAACTGTGGAAAGTTTCAAATTTTCACAGATATCTTCAACTAGATAATATGTAGACAGTAAGGGACCTTGAAACACTCAGTCCTAAAATGATGTCTCCATCAAACTGTTTCCCTTGCCTCAAGGTTCAGTTATGCAGAAGAGGAAGTGGAAAGATTCTAAGAGCTAAAGGTGGTAGATGTTATCTAGGAAAGTCTTCTAAGACATACCTGGGCTAAGAACATATGAACTTACAAAGTCTGTGAGTATGCACAAGAACTGCACAGATGCAAGCCAGAAAATTCTCAACTGGAAAGGGGAATATTGGTACAAAGTTCCACCCCTCCCTAACCAAGAAGCTATTTGCAGATGATGGCTTCTGGAGGAGGGAAAAACAGTTTTCTTCAAAAGAGTGAAATTGGATATTTAACAACCATATTCAGAATTAGGTGAGTCACAAATAAAGGTCTGCATGTGTTTTTAGTGTGTGTTTCTTTTGTTGTTATTGTTGTGCTTTGATATGGGTTTTTACATATTTGTTCATTTATCTTGCTTTTTTCTTTTTCTTTTTCTTTTGTGGAGGAGATTTTTGAGACAGAGCATGAAAATGGATGGGATAGGAAAGTGGGGGAGGAACTAGAAGGAGTTGTGAGGGGGAAAGAATATGATCAAATTATATTGTATTAAATTTGAAAACAATTGTAAAAAAATAGAATTTTCTCAAAGATAGCAGGAAGATTCATAGGACAGAAATAGGATTGAATCTGAAAACTACACTAATAACGTTTCATTGAACAATTCAAAGAAGATGATAAAACTTATAGAGCAGCATCTAATTGGCAGGCCTGAATCTGTCCAAGTACAAAAATACTTTTGCCTCATTACCATTCTGTGATATGAGCATAAAAATGCTTATGAATGACTTTGAAACATAGAAGCCAATGTAGAGAAAGACACAGAAACAGACTCTCTAAAAAATAAAAGAAAGGAAAAATTAAACTATAATTTGAAAAACTGCATTTATCAAACTATAGGCTTCTATCCCAAAGATAGGTATGCACTAAAAAAAGAAGTTATCCCTGGATTCAGCTCTAATACCATTAGTAATCCCAGTGATGAAGGATGATCATGACTAATATCCTGACTGGCACTCATATGGAGTAGACCCTGCTAATTATATTATGAAGATAATACAAAGTAAGTTATTTTCCAATATTGCTATTTGAAAAAAATACAAAGCCAGTAATGCTACAATATTTTTCAAGTCCTTGACATTCAAATGAATAAAGATTCAAAAGGGTTCTGTAAAGTTGGAGAAAATAGAACAGCATATACATACAAAATCAGTTACATTTCTATACATTAATAAATCATCTGAAAAAGAAGTTGTTAAAGTACTTCTCTCTGCACCAAAAACAATAAAATAAGAGTAAACCATGGTTTTCTTCTACAGAACTTGTACACTAAAAATAGGAAATATTAATGAAATAAAATTTAAAAGACATTTTGCCTTTATGCACAAAAAGAAGTAATGTGTTTAAAATCTTTATGCCACCAAAAACATTCAACAAACTCAAAGTGGTAACTTTGAAACCTCAATGGCATGTTTTAAAGAAAAAGAGAAAAATATCTTAAAATCCATGTGGTAATACATACTGCAGCAAATAGCCAACCATATTGATGATCCAAATCAAAATTAGATAGTGAAGTTCTTGATTTTAGTACTAATAAAACAATATAGCACTAGCATTAATATAAACATATATATTAGAAGAATGGAATAGAATGCCCTGAAATATGAAAAGCAATTAAACTGAACCCTATACCTAATATTCAGCTCAAAATATATAAAAGGCTTAAAGGTAACACTGGAAATTGTGAAAATCTTTCAAGAAAATCTTTATGACATTGTTCTTAATAATGATTTTATGGATTTGACATCAAAATTAGAGGCAACAACAGCATAATAGACAAGCGGAACAGCATCAGAAAAAAATGGTTGAATGTAGCCAAAAAATCTTGTTTTGTGGTACTGAGAATCCAAGTAGTCAAGCACTCAACTTCTGAACTCTATTCCTGGCCCTCAAATGAAAAACAATACAGAATGAGAAAAGCAACCTTTAGAATTGAAAGAAAATATTTGTGATCATGTTCATAAAGGAGCTAATTTTCAAAATATCTAAGAAACTCCCATAACTAAATGGAAAATGATAATAATAATGATAATCATCATCATCATCATCTAATGATTTTGGCAAGGATGGTGAAGAGCTAGGTAAGAATGCTTGCTATTAAATCATGACAACTGGAGTTCACATCCCAATCCCCATGTATCAAAGCTCAGAATCTTCCAAAAGCCTTTATCTCCAGCTCTCAGGATCCCACACTGCACGCTTCAGGCCTCTTGAGTGCATGCAACCATACACAAGTGAGTGTACACTTACACTCTCCCCCCTCTCTCTTTGAGAAATCTTAGATACTGAGTATTTGTCTGTCTCTGTCTCTGTCTCTGTTCTCTCTCTCTCTCCCTTTGTGTGTGTGCATGTGTGTGTGTGTATGTGTGTGATATAGGAGTATATACATAGATTGCACATGTGTGGAGGCAAACGTTCACACCTGGGGATCTGTTTATTTTCTCCAACATTTATTGAGTCAGAGTCTCTTACTGAACCTGTAGCCCAAGGATTCTGCCACCAAGTCTCAGGAATCCTCCTGTCTTTGCTACCTAGGCACTAGGTTTACAGGCATGTGACACAGCAACTCTGTTTTTTTTTAAATATATAGATTGAAGAAATCTGAACTTAGCTTCTGCTTGTGTGCTGAACACTTTACTGACTGAGCGTTGTTCCCAGTCTCAGCTGGAGGATTTTAATGTATTTAAAAAAAAAAACTTACCAGGGTTCAATGGTTATATGGTTATATGGCAGCAAATTCAAACCACAAAATGATGGCATGCCATATTGTTAGGATAGCTAAAAAGAGTCGTGAGGTTATAGATAAATTGAAGCACTTTGTATAGTTAGTGAGAGTACAAAATGATGAATCGACTATGGAAAACAATATGAAACATCCTCAAAAAATTTATAAACAGAACATGCATGCAAGTAGTCTTACTCCTTGATATTTATTCATAAGAATTAAAATCCAGCCGGGCAGTGGTGGCGCACACCTTTAATCCCAGCACTTGGGAGGCAGAGGCAGGCAGATTTCTGAGTTTGAGGCCAGCCTGGTCTACAGGGTAAGTTCCAGGACAGCCAGGGCTCCACAGAGAAACTCTGTCTCGGAAAAAAAAATAGAATTAAAATCCAGGCAATATTGGGACTTTCCTATATATTGTAGTATTGTTGACAGTTTTCAAATTTTGAAAATAACTTAAATGCTTAATAACAGATGAATTAATTGAATGAATATAAATATAGTACAAACACAAACCTGCTGGGTACATGTGTGACTCCCTATAGTCTATCTCCATCATTACAAATTGACTTATTACAAGTAAACCTTCTAGGGAATATTTCTGTTAAGGTTTTTATATACCAGGTAAAATGAAGACTACGTATTCAAAACGATAATTATATAAGCATCATCCTTAAAAGTTATAAAATATTAAAAGTTAAATATTTTAATTATTTGCCTTCTTAAGCTATGCAGTTTAATTATCTATTCACAATATGCATAACAATATTTACGATAAGCATATGGTACTTAGTAAATGCTTACTGGAAATATACTAGGTGATTTCAAAGTACCATAATTCTCTCAGATCTCAGCATAGCATTAGTTCAAATTGCTTCATATAAAAAGTGAAATATTAGATTTCCATGACTCCTACTTTTATACACTTGCAAAGCAACTTAACTTATCAGCTAAAATCTCACTAATTTATATCTGAGAGTCTTTGGGCATTAATTATGCATTCATATAGGTGCCTACCTTGTGGATATCATAGCATCTGAAGGCCTACTGCTGGAAACTGGCATTTATTTTCAGTCACTGCTGGACTCCCTAGTATTTTACCTCAAAACATTGAAAGATATTACAGTTTCTGTTTACTATTGTCTAGAATCCAGCATGGTTTATTTCTACTAGATCAGCTGTCTAGATGTGTGTCACTAAGCACATATAGGAAACACTAATACATTCTGTTAGCAAAGTTTCTTGGGAGTTATGTGGCAAAATCAAAATCTCTGGGTCTATTTGTCTGCTTATCCATTGTTATCACCCACTTCAAAAATATGTAGCATATGATTAAACACTCCTCTCCTAACGAATTATAATCCTATGTGCTGTCTAGTTTTATGTCATCTTGACACATGCTGTAGTCATCTAAAGGAGGGAAACTTATTTGAGAATATACCTGAGTAAGATTCAGCTGTAGGGCAGTTTCTTAATTAGTGATTGATGGAGGAAGGCCCAGCCCCTTATCCATGAGCCGGTAATTCTGGGCTCTATAAGAAGGCAGGCTGAGCAAGTTAGACAGAGTAACCTAGTAAGGAGTAATCCTAGATGGTCTCTGCATCAGCTACTGCCCCCAGTCTCCATCCAGTTTGAGTTCCTGCCTTGGCTTCCCTCAATGGACTATAATATATAATCAAAAAAAAAAATCCTTTCCTTCCCAAGTTGCTTGTGGTTGTGGTGTTTCATCACAGCAATAGTAATGCTGAGACACTCTAGTATTTGTACATAAATACTTTCATCAAAGTAACTGGCAAGTCTGTGTTATCAATTAGTTAATGATCTATCACTTCAATGCTAAGCTTTAGAATACTTCCAATAAAATGACTTATTTCCTTCTATTTTACCCTGGAGTCTAGTCATATAATTTGAAGAAACGAGAAGAGATACCACATCTTCACCCAGAAGCAAGCATGGTGCTGTTTGTACCCCAAAATTAATGTAACAAAAGTAGTCTGTCATCACTTCTAACCTGACTACTTCTAAATCTCACCGTAGTAACAAAGCTCCATGGAAGACCCTCATGACTAAACATAAAGACAGAAACTAAGAGAAGAAATGGGATCATTTCTCTAGCCAAGGACATTAAGAGCTTAAATGGCATTTTTACATGCCTATGCTTTTTAAGACTACAAAAGAAGCAAGAATAAAGGTAACATCAGAAATTCCAAGTGCTTACCCAAGGATCTGCATCTTTAACATTTATGTACATCAACATTCAAGAAACAACTTCAAGTGGTTGTTGCCAACCTCTTCCTTACATTAAAATCATCTTGGGAGTGTGAATAAGTACTGTGACCTAGATTGTAGCTCCAGTCATTTGATATAGTTGGTCTGGAATATAGTTGGTACCATGAGTGATTGTAATGTGAAGTGGAGGTTGGGGATTGCTATAATCTGAGTAGTATTTTATGGATTAGTGAAACATTTTTACAAATATGTTTTAAAGTCCATTTTCTCCTTCAAAAAATGAGGAAAATATTAATTAGCATAGCAAAATTGTTTAGGAGTGTTTTCTAAGAATGTGAAAACTCAGAGGTAAGATGAAGAAATGAACTCACAGAAGTAATTAGGTTTGTAATGCGGTGCACAGGACAGAGTAGAAAATAGAAACTTTTAGATAAAGGTGAATGAAGAAGTTGAGAACCTTACCACCCAGGATCAAGAAATTGAATTTAACTTGAGAGTCAATTGAGAACCACCATAGGAGTCTGCAAATGGCAGTGGCTATGATGAAAACCGTGACTGAAAATGAAAACATTACTAACAGCATAGCAAGGTGGCCAATTCAGTGTTTCTTTAAAAGCAATCTCCAGGGAGCTACACTGCCTTGTTTCTCCCTAACAGGCATTTTAAGCTACAAGGATAAAGTAATTTTACCTACCATTAAGAAACCACATAGGGATCATTATCTAATATTTGATAGTCCAAGTTGACAATGCCTGCTGAATTAGTCTGACTTACAAACACAGGTCTATATTCAAAGTTCAGTGAGACTGAAGATTTAGAGATTAAGTTCCCTTAATATGTTATTTTGCCTGCAAATCAGCATCACAGAGTGACACTGAGTGTTCATGATGCTATGATTTCTGAGTTGTTACTCATGCAAGAAATTGTCCCAACTTTCAGACATCTCCAAGGCCAGCATGTAGTGAGAAGTCTATCATTTTGGAAGAGCTGTAAAGCATGGGCTTGCTGTTTTCTAAATGGTTTTACTTAGGCATTTTTGTATTGAGCACTCAAGAGTTTTTCGCTGATATAAAAGTAGAGTATTGTACAATTTCAGGAACATGTTTCCTGATCTACTTCATAGAATAGGAGCTGCTTTGTTGAATCCCTGTGTGGGTAATTCTGTTTGCTACTGGTGCTTAACTGATGGAAACAAGTTAGATAGAGAAGCTAGCAAGTGACTGGATCATCAGTAACTCCATCCTATTTAGAAAGAGGTATTTCTACTATAATTGCACTCAACTGAAAGTTGTTAAAGTAGGGCATACAAAATTGAGGGTCAAAGAACTCAAAAATTACTTTGGCAATTATATAAAAATCTGTGAAAAAGAACAGGACATATACATACTCATCAACAGATGAAGCCAAAGGGGAAAAAATTAAAATTTGCTGTACTTAGCACTTAAGCGTGGCACAGTTAATGTCTGGCCCTATCTGTTATCCTATCTGTGAGCAACTCTTTTCTTATATGATGCCTTAGTTTAAGACACATTATACGTTAGGAGGCCAGAGTTCTTCAGTGTGCTGTCTTTAATAAGCTTACCAAAATTGTCTAGGCTTCTTTCTCTATAAATGGAACTACTTGGTCCTACCAGAGACCTATTGAATCAGAATACCTTGTGCCTGTGAATCTGCTTTTGTGTAAGATATTGAAGTACAAATGGTTAAATGACACTTTTTTAAAATAAAATTTTATTTATAAACATTAAATCCTAGGCCATGTTGCTATAGAAAGGTAAAGATAATGATTTTACAAAGAGTCAACTTTTTCCTGACTGAGAACAAGACAATTGTCAATCTAAATTTATATACTCACATTTCTAGTCATGGTTTGATATAGCAGTTCTTTCTTGTGTGAGGAGAAAAGATTTGTTATCTCATTTAATACATTTTCTCACTTCAGTCTAATTGTTCTAATCATTGGCTCGTTTAAAATTCAAAGTGTGAATGTATCACATGATAGACATTATTGCTTTCATTCCTAAAGCAGTGTCATTTCCCTAATGAGGTCAGGGGCCTAAATGACCCTATGTTCTGGAATTTATCTTTCCAGTGCTTTTTTAAAAATGATGAAAATAAAATGATTTGAAAAGCAGGAACAGTAACAAGTTGAGTCTGCAGAATATAGACATAGGTAGAATAAGAAAATCATCCTAAGTGTATTGCAGATCTGATTTAGCCTATGCAAAGTTTTGATGTTCTAACTCATCCCAGAAATTCACAGCCAGATGGATACTAGCCTTTTCTTCTTGTAGGTCAAACTGCCTCCCTTTCCAGTATACCTTTGAGTTGTTCTTTACAAATAAATCCACTCAACTTGAGTCACCAAAGCACACTACTTTGGTAACTTTTAAATCCAATGCTCCCTAAATTCAGGGAGTTTCATGTTGACCAGGAAATAAACATTGTCTGCCCCATAGTAGATTAGCTACAGGCATTGGTTACTGGTTCTATTTTGAGACATCATCATGCCAGGTACTTAGAACTTACCATGGCCGGTGGGTGGTGGCACATACCTTTAATCCCAGCACTTGGGAGGCAGAGGCAGGCTGATTTCTGAGTTCGAGGCCAGCCTGGTCTACAGAGTGAGTTCCAGGACAGCCAAGGCTACACAGAGGAAAAACCCTGTCTCGAAAAAAACAAACAAACAAAAAAAGAACTTACCATGACAAGCAAAGATTTAATGTATGTTAAATCCTCCCTGTATGTTAGCTTTGGAATTTTACCTGTTATTTTATTACTTATAAACATAATTATAGCTTCAAAGACTATCACATCAGAATCTTCTATTTTACCCCATTGCTCTTACATTTAAAATTATTAACTTTTATGGACGTTATAAGTTAAGAACTATATTCATAAGAATTAGAAACAAGTAAAACCTGGAAGAAGGGTGGGACATTAGATGATGGTTAAAAATGGCAAACAGGGTTAGCTCTTGGCCTACCACCAATAAACCAATGATTTAAGTACTTATTATTATTATTATTATTATTATTATTATTATTATTATCATTTTCATTATTTTCATTTTGGATTAATTAAGTTGTTTATCTAATTTACATCCTAATCATAGTTTTTCCTCCTTCCTCTTGTGCCATTCCTTCCCTCTCAACTACCTTGCCCCCATCCACAATATCCTTTACTCAGAATTGATGAGACTAGACTGGGTAGCCCAGTTAGGTGAAAGGATACAGAGTCGGGGACAGTTCCTGATGCCACTGAAGTGGGAGTCTCACACAAAGATGCAGCTGCATGGTGAGCAAACACCAATCCCTGCCACTATTAATGATACTCTGTTATGCTTGTAGACAGGAGTCTAGCATGGCTGTCCTCTGAGAGGCTCCAGCCAGCAGCTGACTCAGATACAGACACTTATAGCCAAATAGTGGATGGAACATTCGGACTCATATGGAAGAATATGGGCAAGGACTGTGGCTCTAAAGGAGAAAGGAACTCCACAGGAAGACCAACAGAGTCAACTAACCTGGATGCTTGGAGATTTCAGAGTCTGAACCACCAATCAAAGTACATACACAGTGTGAACCTACAACTCCCCATACATATGTAGCAGATGTGAAGCTTGGTCTTCACATGGGTCCCAAGCAACTGTAGCAGGGGTTATCCCTAAAGCTGTTACCTGTCCTGGGATATGTTTTACTAGCTGGGCTGCCTTGTCTGGCTTCAGTGGGAGAGGATGTGCCTAGTCTTGCAGAGACTTGATGTGCCAGGGTGGGGGGATACCCAGGGGAGCCCATGGGCTCTGAGGAGAAAGGGAAGGAAGAGTGGGGAAAGAATTGTGGGAGGAGTGACCAGGAGAGGATCAGGAAGACTAATTCTTAAACAGTCTGGAAGCATTTTCTCTTTGCTCTACTGCCTATGTACTAGATTTATCATCTATAAATCAGAGGAGCTCTGATTATACTACAAAATTATGGAAGCCAAGGAAACACTGGTAACCCAGGAATAGGGAGACTTTGGAACATTTGTGCCTTTTACAACTCCTGACAACTATGAGTTACTCTGACCCATAGAAGAGTTTATTTGTAATACATGGGCCATTAGACATTTAGGTCAGGTAGTCAAAAGAATTTCCCACTATGAAAAATATCTGAAACATCCAAGAAAGGAATTTTTGAACTTTTCTATCATTCAAAAATTGATAACCAATTTATTTCTCAAGCTCCCAGGTATATTATTTTAGATGAGAGAATTTTGTTAGCAGTCATTTTTTTCAAAATCTGTTCAGAAAACCCATTACAAAAAACAACAGGAAGGTGACCATCATCCCTCTAAAAAGGGAGAGTAAACACAAAGCTTAATTTGTTCATGTTCAGTAAACACTTTAGTTTTGAAGCACAATCTAAAGTGAAGATTTTGTTCACCCTGGTTATTTTGGTCTCCCTGGTTGAAAGATATTACTGAGATGAGGTACTATTGAAACTTAGCATCAAGTAAACACAGTGGAAGAAATAGAATGTTATCTGAGAAGTACAGTCCTAAGTTGGTTTTGGCTCAAAAGAGTAATGTTTCCACCACATGTGGGGTTTCTATTGATGGTCTCTGAGACAAGAGCCAACTCTTTGGTATCTTTAGGAGCCAAGTGGTATAAAACAAAGGTTCCTTTGGTAATTATGTGTGTACAGTTCTTAAATTGCTGTCAAATGAGGCAGCAAAGGCAAGTTCTGTTATACTGATAGTAATTTTGATAAGTTGTGCCACTTTGTGGTTATCTTTGTTAGAAATATATCCTTATTGCCATAGGAAATGACAATTTCTAACACAGCTCTGAGCAGCAGGAATCCCCCCCATGACTAGATGTAGAGAAACATTATATCCCTGAGTGCACCATAGATTACTGTGGTAGAATATCTGACACATTGGTATGTAGCAACCTGTGCCTTTAAAACTATTATCCTCTGAAAGAAAGGCCATCCAGAGACTGCCCCACCTGGAGATCCATCCCATATGCAACCACCAAACCCAGACACTATTGCTAATACCAAGAAGTGCATGCTGACAGGAGTCTGATATAGCTGGTTCCTGAGAGGCTCTGCCAGAGCCTTATCAATACAGATGCAGATGCTAGCAGCCAACCATCAGACTGAGCGCAGGGACCCCAATGGAGGAGTTAGAGGAAGGACTGAAGGAGCTGAAGGAGTTTGCAACCCTATAGAAAGAACAACAGTATCAACTAACCTGACCCCCCCAGAGCTCCCAAGGAGTAAACCACCAACCAAAGAGTACACATGGAGGGACCCATGGCTCCAGCTGCATAAGCAGAGGATGGCCTTATCTAGCATCAATGGGAGGAGAGGCCCTGCATCCTTTGAAGGCTAGATGTCCCAGTGTAGAAGAATGTTAGAGCAGCGAGGCTGGAGTGGGTAGAGGTGCACCCTCATAGAAGTAGTAGGAAGGGGAGGGAATAAAGAGTTTGCAGAGTAAAAACCGGGAAGGGGGATAACATTTGAAATGTAAATAAATAAAACAACCAATAAAAGTTTTAAAAAAACTATTATCCTAAAAATAAAAGTAGTGATTCTGTGAAAAATATGTAAAGCTGTACTTTGGTGGTAAGATATCTCCAGTAGCTTTGGATTTAAGTTGAAAGTTCTCTTATAACAGTGCTGCTTCCAGTTATATCATACAGTTACTAAGGCAGACATTAGTTTTCATCATTCAGCCTTTTTTTTTTTGAGACAGGGTTTTTCTGTGTTGTCCTGGCTGTCCTGGAACTCACTCTGTAGACCAGGCTGGCCTCGAACTCAGAGATCTGCCTGCCTCTGCCTCCCAAGTGCTGGGATTAAAGGCGTGCGCCACCACCGCCCAGCCTCATTCAGCCTTTTTATAGCTAAATAAATAGCTTCTTTAATTAGATAAATGATATACTCTAGAAAATGTTAAGATCAAGTTGTAATGTTCTATCACTGGAAATGGTAAAAAACACACACAAAAAAGAGCTATGACTTCAAGGTTTCATTTTGACCCTTTCACCTCTCTACTCTGCACCACATCATGTTGTGTGAAGATAAGTACAGGCCATCAAATAAGTTAAGTCATTACACACAAATGTGACTTCTAGTATACTTGGGGAGAAAAAGATAATCAGTGCTGGATCAGATATTCAACTCATCTTGGTCAGTCTTTTCTATAGGAATTTAGAACTCAAACAAAAAAGGAAGAAATGGCTTAACCTCCTGAAAGTAGTCAGGGACCATGAATGATTTTCAGCAAATGACCCACTGTATTATATTTGGTCTGGGAAAATCAGGGAAAGTCTAGTGAAGAGGCAAGAAAGCACAATCATACAAACAACAGACAAGTTTAGTATATGACTGCAAACAAGATTTGTAGAAAAAACTGGAATCATAGATGCCTTTTCTTACAGTTCATTTCTAGGGTATAATAACTTATTTATAAAGTTTTGCCTTTTATATTATATAGTAAAAATAGATTTTACTATATTTAAGAGTGAGTGATCAAGAAACTACTATATTTTTGGTTACAGAAGGATATATTGAGAAAAAAAGATGTAAAAAATCAGAAAAATGAATATATTTTGCAACTAAAACCAATGGAATTTTCTAATTTAAGGAACAAAATCATGTAAAAGCAATTATAAGAGACTGTGACTTGAATTGTGCAGATAAAGAAAAGATAGATGTGTTAATACTTAAGAGTTTAGAGTTATGGAAAATAGAAAATAACCTTAAATATAGTATATATTAAGTAGGCAATTTTACTTATAACTATTTTTTTTTTTTTTGCTCAGGATTAAGCTAATGTAAGTACTGAATGAAAACTTTTAAAACATCCATTTTCAATAAAGGAAAAATAGTATAGCCTGTGCTCTACTATTTTTCTCCCCCCCCAAAAAAATGAAGGAAGGAAGGAAGGAAAGAAGGAAGGAAGGAAGGAAGAAGGAAAGCCCTATCCAATTATTGTGAAAGAATTAAATCAAAGATAGTTAAATTGAAAATAATGATTTCTCCATTTTCTGGTTATATATAGAAATTCTAGTGGTGATATTCCTATTGCTTTCTTACATATAGAGATCTACACATACACACAGACACACACACTCTTAATGTATTTTAAATAGTTTCTCACATTAGTAAAGTAGATTATCTTGTTTATAAAAATTTGTTAGCTCTTTGCTTTATTTTTTCTTATTTTGTTATTATATATTTATTAGACCTACATTGCTCCCAGCTATTTCTGTACTAGGTTCCTAGGGCTGCCATACCCACCAAAGTTCTACAAACTAGCTAGGTGTAACAGATATAGTGATATAATTGCCATATGTATATATACCCAGTTTCCTTGAGATATATGGTAGGTCAGTCCTGTGTTACAACTTCTGGTTTCCTAAAAAAGTCTTCTGGACTGTTCATCACACTAATTCATATTCCCACCAGCAGTATCTCATCAGTGGGTAAAAGAAGAAAGAAAACATAGAATGTCAATGATGAGAGGAATGGGCAAACATTGTATCAAAATAGATATAAATTGTGAAATAAATCAAGTCCAATCATTGACAAATAAAAAGCGATATCACTCATATATAGACTCTAAAAAGTTTATTGCATAGATGCTGAGACATTGGTGGTTACTAGACATGGTATAGCACTGCATTGTAGAGAGGATAAAGAAAGGGCAATCTGTGAGTATTAATTTATAGATAATTAGGAGCATAGCTTACTGGTGGATTCTTTACAGTAGAAAGATTATGGATAGTAATATTATATTGCATATTTCAAAACTGTAAACAGGTTTTTACAAAACTAAAAACAGGTTTTTAACACAAATAGTTGTTTGGGGGTCTGAAAATGTTTCTCAATGGTAAGAGCATTAGATGTTCTTCCAGAAGACCTGGGTTTAACTTTCAGGAATTACATGGCAGCTTATAGTTGTAACTCCAGTTCCAGGGGATCTGATACCTTCTTCTGGCCTCTACAGAGATGTTTTACATAGATATACATCGAGAAAAACACTCACATACATGAAATAAAATATTTTTAAAGCTTAAATTACCTGATTGATTTAATAATAGATAATTCATATTTTTGTCAGAG
>JADRCC010107090.1:0-15080 GCA_019843855.1 Hylomyscus alleni
GAGAGAGAGAGAGAGAGAGGAAAGAAAGGAAGCAAGAGAGCAAGAAGACAAGAGAGAGAACAAAGAGCAAGAGAGGAGAGAAAGAGGACAAGAGAGAGAGGAGGGGGCAAACTGCCCCTTATATTGTATGAGACATGCCTGACTGTAGTCAGATGACTGGGGGTAGGGCCCCGCTAGAATGCTGGGAGCTTGGGGTATTGTCTACCTGATAGAGCACACATATCCTGCGGGGGCAGCTGTGAGAGGTTGTGACTGAAACAGGGGCCAAAGACAAAAGAGTCTAGTCAAACACCTTCTGTCCCTTGCAGGCAAGATATTGCCAACTGGTTCACCAGAGTTCAGACCTATTACTTAACTGGGTTAGGTTGACTGAACAGACCAAAGCCCTACACTATAGTGGTAGAGATGGGTGTCCTAAGGATATATGTCCAGGGGCATGAAGGCCCAGAACAGGGAGGGAGTAATCCTTACTTCTGAAGGCCTCAAGATATTTTCAAGCTTTAGACACATCTTGATCTTACTCTTTCTCCAAGCCTAGAACCTCCTCATCAAACTTGCCTCACTTCTCTGCCTTTTTGTTTTATAATCATAAATATAAACATAGTTTTCAGCCTCTATATTGGGAATAGTTTGGTATTGAACAGAAACCCAATCAGCAGTGATTTTTATATGACTACACATCTGCCAGTTTAGAAATTAGATAAGACAGGGTGCCAGGAGGAATATGCTTCCAATGGCCAGTTACAAGGACAAGGAACAAAAGAAGACAAGCTACTAGAGGATATGAGTGCCCTGGTGGTAGGGGTGTTGGGCACATAGACTGCCTAGATATCTCTCAAATACTAGACCACCAAACAGACAGCATATACCAGCTGATATGAGGCACCCAATGCACATAGAGTAGAGAAGAATGAGTGGTCTGTGTTCATTCAGAGATGATCCACCTAACCCTCAAGAAATTGGAGGCCCCAGGGTGTTTAGAGGTCAGGTGGGGTGGGGGTTAAGGGGTGGGGACAAGGGGGTGGGGAGGAGGTCTGGGATATGGAACAGTTTGAGGGTAGACAGGGGGATAAAATATGGAGTGTAAAAATTAATAAAAGTTGTTCTGGAGGTACTGTAGGCCCTGTAGGCTCATCCTACACCACTACTGTCTCTGCTCAAAGTTTCTATGGCTCTCCTATGCTCCTGAGGGGAGGGAAGGGAGGTTGTCATAGCTTCAAGAATGCTGGAAGCCACTGAAAGCTTTAATATTACCTCAAAAATACTATGCTGAGGACAAGATATAAAGCTAGCTAGGTACCTGCTATTAAGTTCTTGTAGAGGACTTACATTCCATTCCAAGCCCTCACAAGACATCTCACAAGCATCAGGAATTTCAGTTCCTATGGTTCATATTCCATTTTCTGGCCTCTTTAGGTACTTTGTGCATTAATACAGATATATACTTCCATGAAGAAAAATTCATACATATAATATTTTATAATAAATGTAAAAAAAGAAAGGAAAAAGGCTATTGGAAGCTCATTTAGTTGTAAGAATGGTATCTTCACTAATTGAGTCAATGACTTTAAAGGAACACATGAAAATGACAGCTTATTTCTTGGCCATATAAGAATATGATGGTATAATATCAACTGAAAACCAGGTATAGTGACATTATTATATACTGCATATACCACTCCCTCCATTTAATCCTCTCAGGCTGTAGAAAATAAATGTTTCTTGTTTTTGATTCTGTATTTTAGAATTTCAAGTAGACTATGAAAATAAGTTGTATTACAACATAGTATATTGCTGTAATAAATACTACTTTAAAATTAAAATAGCTCTGCACAACCTGGAACAGGTTTGAGGATCATTGCAGAAAAAGCTGGTATTACTGTGAAGGAGCTTTTGAATTTGAAGAGGGCTCAGAAAAAGAAGAGAACTCTTTTATAAAAACCATCTCTCTTTTTACTACATAGGTCATATTAATAATTGATATTGATATGTGGAGGACAAAAACAAAGGTAATTATCAAATGAGTGATGCATAAGTTGTAAAAGGAGAACATATTGAACAACTGGAGTGGTGAGGCAGAAGTCCCATTGTTATAAAAGAGAAAAATTATGGCTGAATGGTATTAGTGTCATATTTTATAGAAGGTAAAATTGAATATATTATTGAAGATAATTTCCTTATTTATATAATTTATTTAATTGAAACTCTGTGTAAACATATGTGTGTGGATGTACACATGTGTTTGTGTGTAGGTCATGGAAATCTATCAACTTTCCTTCTCTATCCATATCTGACTTTTCCTTTAGGATGGAGGCTCTCTTCTTTAACTAGGCTATTGCTATTTCAATAAGACTCCTGGTAAATAATGTAGGTACTGAGATGTGAAGTCTGATCGATATGACTGAGCATCTCATGCTCTTAAGTACAAAGATTTCTCTCTAGGCAAATGTAAGCATGTTTCTAAAAAATGTATGAAAATAACAATATGCCTCTTTTTGATATAATAATAACATGCTAAAGGAGAAATACATTTTAACTGTGATTAATAAACAATAGGAAGCTAGAATTTAAAGATAAAATGTTACCTTGAATACAATACTGTAAAATTTTAGAATCTATATTTGGAAGAGAAAACTGAGAGCAACCACATAATAGAAGAAAAGTTAGTTGTGATGAAAGTCATTGCCAGATATCTCCACAGAAACCAGGGATAGGATTCTATCAACAGAAACACTAGCATATTCATTAAAAAGAGACAAATTATTGGGTAGGGCTATCATGATGGTTTACATAAGTAAAGAAACTTACCATTCTCTTCCATACATTCACAAAGCTAAATTTGACTGCTAGGACCCACATAGTAGAGGGTGAGAACCTACTCCTGAAAATTTTACTCTGAATTCCATATGCGTACTGTGTCATGTATATAATCACTCAGTCCTACACACTTATGATTATAAATGCAATGAAAAAAGTCAGACAAAATTTACAAAGATTGAAAAATATGTTTTCCTCAAAGATGAAAGAATAACTTCAAAGGAGATTCACAGATCACCCCTAAAATCCCAGAGAGAATTTTCTTTTTCTCATTTTTTTTCCAATTTATTTTAAAGATTAGAAATCAATTTCCTTGTTTTGAATTGCAACATCACCAACCCGTTGCAACCAGATAAAGAAAAAATGAGCAACAATATGTTGAGTTCAAGGCCTATAGCCAATATATCATGTTTTGGGGAGATTCTGCCACTACGTTAAACTATAAGGTGACACTGTGGTTCAGTGAAAAGTGTGCTAAAGCATTGAGATTACAATGAACATTTTTAGCAAGGCTTTAAACTTGATTGAAATTCCTAATTCTCTTTCCTTATCCACCTTTGTAGTTTGGGCATAAAAAAAATGTCTGTTCTATTTTCACTACTATGTTATGATGGGAAATAATTTTTGTTGTCTTAAATTTATAACATGTGAGGACTATTGACACATGATTCATAATTTTAAAATATTATATTTATATGTGATTATTATTATTTTATATTAATTTAAAGAGAGAAGATTTAACAACATTGCAATCAAAATGAATACCCAAATTACATATGTGGATATCTTAACACATGTCAGATGTTGTGTTGATACAGGTCTATATTTCCAGGAATTTTGTTATGAGCCTGTGGAGGGTTGTTGATCAGAAAGAAAGAATTAACGTCCTAGTCTAGCTTGGGCTACAAATAAATACTCTGTTAATTGTTCATACAAAATTCCAGAACTTATATTATTGTATACAAAATTTTCTCAAGTTCAAGGCAGATAAAATTTTAGCGTGGAGAGGTAAGTAGAGCTTGAAATCTAACCCTTTGCTAGGAAATTCTTCAATTTATAGCTGCTGAAAGGGGAGTTAAATTTCTTTCAGGGTAATATCCCTGGTATTCAGACCATAGTATCATGGAAGAGTACATACCCCATAATATTTGGGTAGCACAATTGGACTTATGTATACTATTATTGAATTCTTTAAATGACTTTTTAAAAAAATGTTGTATCTAGTTGAAAAAGAAATATAGCTAAGGTAAAACTTGAATAAATTTTAATGGATTCAGTAATTTCTTTAACATCGAGGACTTACCTTGCTTTGCAATTTAAAAGAAATTCTATCATGTAACAATTTTCCACATGTGCCACCATGTGATATTTTGACATCTATATGCATATTGTTTAATATCAAAATTCTCAGTTTTTACCATTTGATGGGATAAAATACTAAAATTCCATTCTTCCACTTTCTCAAAAAACACAATCTATTATAAGTAACTTTAACATGTATACTAAACCTAGTGTTCATTGTTTCTTTAAAGAATTTTTTAGTATATAATTACCAGCATTGATCTGAATTTGAAGCAACTTGCCAAAGCAATAAAGACCACATTGGAGAAATATAATTTTACTGTAGAGATTTTTTTCTTATAACCATAATTTTGACTGTATGACTCTTACCTTTAATAAGTCTTCATAAAAATAATTTAAATAAAGGCAGATTCCCAAGTAAAAGTTGTGTAGAATGAAATATGAAAAGAGACAATGAAAAAAGTAAAA
Organism: Hylomyscus alleni; assembly: GCA_019843855.1. NCBI lineage: Eukaryota > Metazoa > Chordata > Mammalia > Rodentia > Muridae > Hylomyscus > Hylomyscus alleni. Next base: position 4,588 of record JADRCC010107090.1, read on the forward strand.
AAAAAGACGTCTTTCTGATAAGACATTTTGAGATTTTATTGACACAATTTTTCTCCATTGTCCATGTTTAATAAAATAAATGTTGGAAGACTTCTAATACATATAATTGTGTACTAGTCTCATGTCTAGATAATATTAAATCTTAACAATGGTTTTCAGAATTCAAAATAGTGTTGATGGAGGAAAGAAAGAAAGAAATGAAAGACTTTCTAGAGTTTAATGAAAATGAAGCCACAACATAACCAAACTTATGGGACACAATGAAAGCAGTCCTAAGAAGAAAACAAAATAGTGTTGATATAAATCTGAATAATGCTTAAATAGAAAAATTCATCATAGGTATTAATTCTACATTAGAGGGGATTATATATTGAATATTTAATTTTATGCTGTTTTATTATTGTAACTATAGCTAAAGAGAATTTTCCTCTATACAGGAGGATACTCAACACAATTTTGAACTGACTGTCATTTTGTGTATGTTAGGGATAGGAATTGTGTTTATAAGTGCAGGTGCAAATGGAAATCAAAATAGAGCTGGATACACATAAGCTAGTGTTACAAGTGGTTTTGAACCTTCAGCATGGGTGCTGAGAACCAAACTCAGCTCTCCTGAAAGAATGACTGGGAGCTTTGGGGATTCTGGTTGGTTGATATTGTTCTTCCTATGGGGTTGCAAACCCCTCAGCTCCTTCAGTACTTCCCCTAACTCCTCATTCATTTTGTAAGGTTACTTTCAACCTACATTTACTGTTTTTGGCAAATATTGATCATAACACACTTACTCACATACAGATAATTCTCTTGGGTCCATGTCATGAACAATTACATAATTTAAGAACATAGTTATACATTAGTTTAGATTATGCAACCTGACTACATGAGGAATTCAAGGCAAATAACATTGGTTGCACTGTGTTCCTGAAGACATGTTAAACAGGAATATTGAATACAGAGAAGGTATAATCTTAAAAATGTTGAAGAAAATTTTGTCATAATATTGCATTCAGGCACATATACAACAACAAGAACAACAAGAACAATAAGAACAACAATTAAGTGATCATGAATTTGGAAGACAGCAAGGCAAAATATGGAAAGGTGTCAATGATTTAAATATAGTCCTTAAGCATGAATTTCTCAATGTAAAAAAAAAAATTAAAAAAAACACTTTTTTTTTAAGTAGAGAGGTTGTTCTGTATAGATTAAGACTTAGAGGTATTTTTAACATTGCAAGTTAAATAACAGTGAATTGATCTAATCACAATCATAGTGGCTTTTTAAAATAAACTTCAAAGAACCTCCATGTTCTTACATGCTCATAGAAAGAAATGAAATGTTAAGACTAAGGATTGGAGCAAAAAAAATCAAACTAATGTGTTAAATGTATGCTTTGGAATGACAAATACCGTTTGGTTGTTCTTCCTCAGTTTGGCTACCAAACTATAACACTGATGTATACTTTGGCTGTTATGAAGCAGTAGTCTTTCAAAACCTTCGATGCTAGTTCTTGGATAAAGTCTCAATGTTACTGTTGTGGCTTAAAACTGAAGTGAATTTTAGCATGGACTAAATTCAAACTTCCATAAATATACCTGAAGAGTTTAAAAGGTTCTATCATACTCAATACAAAGCTCTATTGGTGTTCCCTACCAACTGCTACCATTCCGAGAATGGTTTGGTTTGGTTGGTTATAAGACACAGATGACATTAATCACAATGCATAATTTTAAAGATCATTTGTAATTTTATCCATACATTCCCTAGAAGTTATTGATATAACAAGCATTAGTAATTTTTACTCACACAAATACTATGAAGACAAAGCAAGGTAACATGGCTTAATGCACATGTGGCTTGTTTCATAACTTTGATTATATTAGTAGGCAAAACCCATAAAGTTAGGTAGAATTTCCCAAATCTAAAATTTTCTTTTCATATTTTTAAAAGGTTTAATTTCATTTATTGTATGTATCTAGATGTTTTTCTCCATAGATATATGTCCATGATGTGTGTGTGTGGTGCCTAAGGAGATGAGAAAAAGACATTAAGTAAGCTAGAACTGAAGTTACAGACCATTGTGCAGTCTTCTAAGGGTGCTAGGAATCATACATAGATCAGCTGGTACAAAAACTAGTGTTCTTAACCACTGAGACAACTTTTGCACTTCAATTCCAGATTTCTGAAAGTTTTTGGATATCATACTAATATATTATTATTCAAAGTTTCTCTACTCATAGTTTCCTAAATATTACCTATTACTCAATCACTCAAAGTACCAATAAAAAGTTCAATTATAGATGATATTTGCTTTATATAGTTTCCATTCATGCATTCTCTTCCTAAAACAAAAATAAAAATATAGAGTTTTATAAATAAAATAGTTTTCATTTAGATTCGAATTTTGGCAGCAACATATCTAAGTTTGAATCATGTCAAAAGTTTAATTATGAGAAGAGCATCAGAGTAGATACCAATACAGTACTGAGGATGAATTCAAAAGAAATTAGAAATAGTAAAACACCATAACAGTTAGTCTCATAACAAGTTGTACTAACAAGATATTACCCAGGTCTTACAAGAACCGAGTAACTGCTTTCTCTAGAGCTCCACTCCCAGTGTCCTAGCATTTTCCTATTAGACATCACATCTAAAATGTTTGACAATCTTAATAATACCAAATAAAGGAAGTCTTTGACACATAATACATTTTGTGACATTTTTAGAAGCTTCTTTTTTTCTTTTTAATGAACTCTTATTTATTTTTTACACTCCATATTTCATTCCTTGCCCTTCCCAATTTTGTGACATGTTCAAATTTTAATATAAAAACCTTATTGTGACAAATTCAAACTGTCTACCACCTATAACATTTTCTACTATATCTATGTATAATATCATTAAGGAAATGTTGCCTTGTTGTGGTGACAGGCACACTTATATCATCTTTTCTTATACGTGACCCTTAATTGCTCAGTGTGAAGTGACATACATCTGTAATATCAGCACTTAGGAGACAGTTAAAATGATCATGATTTTGAGCCAATCTATATGAGAAGACATTTTTATTGGTTATTTATTTATTTACATTTCAAATGTTATCCCCCTTCCCAGTTTCCCCTCCACAAGTCACCATCCCCTTCTCCCTACCCCTGCCTCTATGAGGGGTCTCCCCAACCCACCTACCCACTCCTGCCTCAGAAGTCTAGCATTCTCCTATCCTGGGCCATCAACCTCCACAGGACCAAGGGGTTCCCCTGCCAGTGATGCCATGGGTATTCTCTGTGTACTTTTTGGTTGGTAGTTTAGTCCCTGGGAGCTCAGGAAGGTCTTGTTGGTTGCTACAGTTGATCTTTCTGTGAGGTTGCAAACCCCTTCAGCTCCTACAATTCTTGGACTAACTTCCCTATTGGGATTCCCATGCTGAGTCCAATCTTTAGTTGTGTACATCTGCAACAGTATTGGTCTGGCTCTGGAAGAGCCGCTCAGGGGACAGCTGTACTGGGCCCCTGTCAACAAGCACTTCTTGGCAACAGCAATAGTGTCTTGGTTTGGTGTCAGCAGATGGGATGGATTTCTAGATGGGGCAGTCTCTGGATGGCCTTTCCTTCAGTTTCTGCACCACCATTTGTCTTTACATTTCATTTTGAGAGGAGAAATTAGGGTTTAATATTTTTAAGGTGGGTAGATGGCCCCATCCCTCAACTGGGGGCAGTGCCTATCCACTGGATATTGACTCTACAGGTTCTATCTCCAATTTTGGGGGGTATTTTGGTAAAGTCTTCCTTGTTAGGTCCTAGAAAACTCTTGGGTCCCTGGCATCTGGGGCATCCCCTTCCCCATTGCTATACATATACTTTCATATTCCTGACCCTCTGTACTTCTCTTCCATCCCCTCCGATATCTGAACTGCACCCCTCTTTACCCTCCTCCTCCTCTCTGCCTCCCAGATCCTTCCCTCCCTCTACTTCCCAGAGTTTGTTCTCTCCTTCTACTGAGTAGTACTGTAGAATCCACAATTTGGTGTGATCTTCTTTCTTCTTGGGTTTCATATGGTTTGTGAGTTGTATCATGGGTATTCAGAGCTTCCTTTGGTCTAATATCCACTTATGAGTGAGCACATACAATATGGGTTCTTTTTTGACTGGGTTACCTCACTCAGGATGATATTTTCAAGTTCCATCAATTTACCTGAGAATTTCATGACACCACTCAGAATGTCAAAGATAAGAACCTTAGGTGACAGCAGATGCTGGTAAGGATTTGTTGAAAAGGGAACACTCCTCCATTGCTGATGGGATTATAACTTTGTAAAACCACTCTGGTAATCAGTCTGGTGATTCCTCAGAAAATTGCAAATAGTTCCACCTGAAGTCCTAGTTATACCACTCCTGGGCATATACCCAAAAGATGCTCTAACATTATTACAAGGACACATGCTCCAATATGTTCCTAGTAGCATTATTTATAATAGCCAGAACCTGGAAACAACCCAGGTTGTTTCCAGGTTCTGGCTATTATAAATAATCCTCTACAGAAGAAGGATACAGAAAACATGGTACATTTACACTATGGATAAGACATTTCTTAAAACTAAAGCAAAACCAGATATGAGAAAAGCACATTAAATATAATTATTATATTTTCCAGCCATACATATATCCCCAAAATATTCAGCATTGTAAGACTTAATTGACTCTATGTTCTAGCTTATCATCTGTTGCAGTGATAACACTATCACACCATAATCAGAAGCAACATGTGTAGGAGAGGACTTATTTGGCTTACAAGGTATAGTTTTTCATGAAGGGAAAACAAGTTATCAACTCAAGGCAAAAATCTGGAGGCAAGCCTAATACCAGGAGTAACTGAGACAAGCTGGATCAGGCACATGAGAACTCTGCCAGCCCAGTGGCTCAGGTTCCTTCTGGTCCCACAACACCCAGAGGAAGCTCCACTCCCAGGTGCTCTAACACTCCCAGGATCAGAGGTGGGGAGGACACAACATCTGTCTCAATACTGGCAGTAACTAGGACCAGCAGGATCAGGCACACAAGGAACTCTGCCAGTCCAGTGGCTCTGGTTGCTTCCAGTCTGTCTGGGCTGGCCTGCTGGTGCCCTGAGCAGATCTTGGGTGCAAGCTCTGCAGCCAGTCCCACAATATCCAGAGGAAGTGCCACTCCTAGGATCAGAGGTGAGGAGGACACAACATCTGTCCCAATACCGGGAGTAACTAGGACTATTGGGACCAGGCACAAAGGAATTCTGCCAGCCCAATGGCTCTGGTTCCTTCTGGTCCCACAACACTCAGAGGAACCTCCACTCCCAGGCACTCTAACACTCCCAGGATCAGAGGTGAGGAGGCCCCAACAACTATCCCAACACCAGGAGTAACTGGGACTATTGGGACTAGGCACAAAGGAACTACACCAGCCCAGTGGCTCAGGTTGATTCCAGTTTGTCTGAGCTGGTGCCCTGAGCAGAGCTTGGGTGCAAACTCTGCAGCCACTCCCACAACAACCAGAGGAAACTCCACTCCTAGGTACTCTAACAAGCCCAGGGTCACAGGATCCCAGAATCACAGGATCCCAGAGACAGCTTGACTCTGAGGAGTTCTGACACAATCGGGATCACAGGATGAACAGGCTGCAGTCAGATTTAGCAAGGACAGGTAGCAGTAGAGATAACTAGATGATGTGGGGCAAGCATAAGAATATAAACAACACAAATCAAGGTTACTTGGTATCATCAGAACACAATACTCCCACCATAGCAAGTCCTGAACACACCATCACACCAGAAAAGCAAGATTCAGACATAAATTCACTTCTGATGATGATGATACATGACTTTAAGAAAGAGATAAATAGCACCCTCAAAGAAATACAGGAGAACACAGGTAAACAGCTAGAAGCCCTTCAAGAGGAAACACAAAAATCCCTTTAAGAATTACAGAAAAACACAATCAAACAGGTGAAGGAAATGAGCAAAATCATCCAGAATCTAAAAATGGAAATAGAAACAATAAAGAAATTAGAAAGAGAGATAACCCTGGAGATACAAAACCTAGGAAAGAAATCAGGTGTCATAGATGCAAGCATCACCAACAAACACAAGAGATAGAAGAGAGAATCTCAGGGGTGGAAGACACCACAGAAAACATTGACACAACAGTCAAAGAAAATTCAAAATGTAAAAAGCTCCTCACTCAAAACATCCAGGAAATCCAGGATGCAATGAGAAGACCAAACCTAAGGATAATAGGTATAGAAGAGAGAGTGAAGACTCCCAAGGTAATAGGCCAGTAAATATCTTCAACAAAATTATAGAAGAAAACTTCCCTAACCTAAAGAAAGAGGTGCCCATGAACACACAAGAAGCCTGTAGAACTCCAAATAGACTGGACCAGAAAAGAAATTCCTCCTGTCACAAAATAATAAAAACACCAAATGGACTAAACAAAGAAAGAATACTAAAAGCAGTAAGGGAAAAAGGTCAAGTAACATACATAGGCAGGTCTATCAGAATTACGCCAGACTTCTCACCAGAGACTATGAAAACTAGAAGATCCTGGGCAGGTGTCATACAGACTCTACAAGAACATAAATGCCAGCCCCGGCTACTATACCCAGCAAAACTCTCAATTACCTTAGATGGAGAAAACAAGATATTCCATGACAAAACAGAATTTACACAATATCTTTCTACAAATCCAGCTCTACAAAGGATAATAGATGGAAAATATCAACATAAGGAGCAAAATTACACCCTAGAAGAAGCAAGAAAGTAATCTTTCAACAAATTCACACAAACCTAATTCCACCTCTTACACACACAACAAAAAAAGGAAGCAACAATTATTTTTTCTTAAATATCTTAATATGAAAATTAATATTACCAACATATCTTAATTGATTGAAATCCAAAAATATGAGGAATTAGAAATTTATTGACTGTCATCCAATGGTCTCTTTAATTTGGTAATTGGAGGAATAGGAACAATATGCAATCCTTATACACTTTCAGTTTGTTTGTTTGTGACAATATCTTGCTGTGTACAAAATAATGGTCTTGAATTCTTGCTTCTCCTATCTCAGCCTCTCTATTAGTAGTATTGTTTATTTTATGTTTATAGTTTTCAGAACAGCTTATATATTTTAAAAGTATTTATATACCCAAAAGAAATGTAGACAATTAAATTGGAAGTGGGTTTGTAAGAGAACAACAAAGAGTAAGACTGAATGCTTTGCTTGAAGTTTGTAACTCTTGTATTGTTACCACAGTAAGAGCCATTATTTTAAGCTCTACTAAATATAAAACAAGCAAACAAACAAAAACACTTTATATATTTATGTTCATTTAAGAAAATATTAGTAGTGATGTATTATTTTGAAATATAGAGTTAATACATTTGAAATTATTTAAAATTTATATTGAGAAAAATGTATGCATCTTCAGTATTGCCATAGACAAACATCTACATAAGACTGTTAAACTTATTGTTGTTTTATATCAAACAACTTTTATAATACTCATTTTTATTGTTATAATATTTTATAAATTTTAAAGAATGTGACAAAAAAAGATATTGTAGGTATTGAAGGGGAGGAGTTGAATTACAAATGGAAAACGAGAACGTGATTTAATTGTATTTACTTAAAATATGTTTCTAAATGTTAACAAATTCAGATAAATTTAAATCATGTAACTTTTCTCATTATAATGCAATAAAACTTAGAAAAAAAACCAATGTGGAAGTGTAAGCTGAATAAATCCTTTCCTCCCCCTGCCCTCCTGCCCCCCAAAAAAATCTGGAGGAAAGATGTGCAACAGAAGCTATAGAGGAATGTTAGTCACTTGCTTGATTTCCCTGTTCTGTATTCTTAAACTTATCAGTATCCAGAGTGGCTTGGACCCTCCTATATTAATTAACAATCAAGAAAATGCTCTTCAGACTGGCTCATATAAGCCCTCAGTTGATATTTCTCTTTCCACATAGGACATACTGACAGCCAAGTTTAGCCACTACACACTACAAACTCATTTTTCAATTTTTATAAGTCATAGTTAGAGGTCAAGTGTAATGTAACATATTCAAGTATATTTCTTTTCTACTGTTGTGTAGAATAGAACTATCACTTTTACAAATGTAAATCAAATATATGAATATAACTTTAGCCATATAATGAATATTTTCAATTATTTTTTACTGCATTGTTTAAATCTATCCAACGTATGTGAACGAAAATTAACCAATATAGGTAGACAATTATATACATTTTAACATATATATTCATAAAATAGAATTGAAACCATTCTAATCATTCAGTATTATAGTCTCAATTCTACATCCATACACTTCTTATAAAAATAAAGTTTGCAGATATGGAAAAGAAATCTGTAAATATAGAAATGATATAAGAAAATACTAATCATCCTTATTTGATAAGTACATGGTACATGTAAATAATAATATAACACAATGTTTATCATTAATGTATATAGACAGTACATATTCATTAAATTATAAGGACAGTAAATAGAGATATTCTTGATTTTTATAAAAATAGTTTTCCTATGAGCAGAAAAAAATGAAGAAACAACTATATAATGGAATTGGAAGTATTCCAGAATTATAAAAACAAAAACAAAAAACAATTGAGCAGGCAAGATGCTGAAGTAGAGCTCGGACTAAAATAAGACTTGGCATTCATTACTATTTACTACCATTAAAGCCCATGTTGATTCCCTAATGAAAATGAAAAAGAACTGAATAATTTCTGGAAATTTTTAAAAAGTTGTATATCAAAAGGAAATGTTTATTGAGTTCATCAAATATAAAAATTCATGTTAAAACCTCAAGGCTATATGCCCTTGAAATGAAGTTTTTTTTTCCAAATAGTAACAGACATGATAAATCTAATTTTAGCATCATTTCTAATCCTGAAAAGATTTGTAATATGTTTGCCCCTGTATTTTGACTAAAAAAAGAGGTAAATTTACTATAGAGAAAATTTAAGCCACATAGAATCTCAATTTTTACTATAATTTCAATATAAACATAATATTAGGTCAAGTAAAAGAAAATTTCTATAAAATCCAAGTGCTGATATTACTAGAGACCATGTGCCTAGATTTTCATAGCATTTTTTCACAAATATAGTATATATTTTCAAGTATTCTTATTTCTTGTAAATTCCACACATTTACAAATATATATTAATCAAATCTATTTACTACTATCTCCCTTAAACTCCTTCTAACATCTGCGATTCCATCTCCTTCTAAGTTTAATTTTTTTAAAGATTTTTTTGTTATTAAAACCTCTTTTGAGTCTTATTACTACTTCCCATATACATAAGGTTCTAGGTACATTCACTGGTATATGAGTTTTATGTGTGAAAGCACATTAACAAAGAAAATGACACTCCTTCCGTAAGCAGCCATCAATTCTCAGTAACTGCTCTACTAGGTGGGTACATTGGGAACTCCTCTTCTTCCATTCTAGAATTCTAACTGGAAAATAAGTATAGATGTTACTAGTTGATAAGCATGACAGCCATTCCAAGTATGAAATTCACCATTTATAAACTCTAATCCTGTCACTTAGCGCCTTTTTCTTTCTCCCCTACTGAGCATTCAGAGTTATTTATATTTGACAGTTTTTCCAGTTAAGAATATCTGAGATTTTCAGAGAAGCAACAGTAGTGGAAAATAGGTTATTCATGGCTGTTTTCTCCAAAGATTATCAGATGCTACAGTCAATATTTTAGTCAGGGTTGCATTCATCTGAAAACTTGACTACAACTACAGATCTAGTTTTATAGTGGCTCATTTGAATGACTAGATGCAGTCAGGCTGATAACAGAGATTAGGCATCACACAGAGTAAGATTGAAACCAGATCAATATGGTGTTGCTGAGAACATGAGAAACAAGAATATATAGAATAGAAGTGTGACAAAGAAAGAGCTACAGAGAGAACAAATACTATATCTCAAAATAGTCATCTTTTAATATTAAGAAGTTGAGTGGTAGATGCATACATTTAAAAAATCAAGTTTATTAAAATACTTTCTTGTATCAGATATATAAATTTTCAGTATCCATATGAGCAATGATTTTGACAATTTCTGCTAGCCAGTGTGAAAACTCTTTGTTTGCTTGTTGTTTTAAAGTTTACTTTGCGTATATGGATGTTTTATCTTCCTGTATGTCTATGTACCACTTGTATGTATGGTACCTGTGAAGGCCAGAGGTAGGAATTGGATGCTATGGAACTGGAGTTATGGAAGGTGAGAGATACCATGAGGATACTGATATTTGTACACAGGTTCTCTGAAATGGTCATAAGTATTACTAACCACTCAGGCATTTTTCTAGCTCAGAACATTCATGTTTTAAATAATATTAATTAGAGAACTCAGAAGATTTGCTGAAGATAATTAGTATTAACTTAACTCAATCTTTTATGTTAAAAAGAAAACAATTTTT
>JADRCC010107091.1:0-10409 GCA_019843855.1 Hylomyscus alleni
GGGGGGCTCGAGACACCTCCTTCCCCAATTTTGTTCATTATGGATTTAAATTTGGAAAGAAACACACATAATTTTAAAATACTAAAATTACAATTATTATCTGGACACTTTTAATGCTTAATCATGAAATTAGTTTTATTCAACTGCAAGGATCAATTTTCAAACAATGTGCTTTATATAATATCTGAAAAGTACAGATGCTCATAACTTAGATATTAGATTATAATATGATTTAGTGAAGTGTGACCATCACTTGCCATGATTAGTTTACAATGATGTAGTTACCTTCCAATGTATAGCATAGTCATTTTTCCCCTGAATTATACAATGTGGATTATTTATATTCTTAAAGTGTTCTTTTCAGCTCCTTTGCTTACTTCAATTATTAAGGGTTTGCTTTGTTAATATTTTCCTGTTTAATAAGTAGGTTCTGTTAGTACACATTGTAAATTAAATATAGCTTTGGCTTAATAACTCCAGGCATAAATATTTTCCCATTTCTGAATCTTAGTATATTTTACAATAAATACTCAAAGAAGTTTCTAACTAGTACAAAATTGGATACATGCTTACACATGAAAATATTTCATTTTCTGTTGATTATCTTATGTATTTTCAGAGTTATAAGGTTAGTAGAGAATTTTTTAACTCTGGTTAAAACTTTCACATAGAGCAATGACCATGTACATCACTATCCTGGACTTCTAGAACTTTGGTGGACTCCCTGACACAGAAAAACTTTGGAAAAAATGTTTGCGAAGCTGGGATTCAGGCATGGTGAGTCCAGTAGTTCTAACTTTTGACATATGTTTAACTGATCTGGAAGGTACCTATTGCTCTATTTCAGAGAAGCTTGAGAGACAATATAGTTATTATTATGTTATCTACATAACATACATTATATACATAATATTAATTATGTATCTTTTTACATTGTATTACAATAACTATATTATATAACTTTATGTAACAAAATTTATACTTTTTTTTCTAGATAGTAAGACTTTCCCTTAATTCTTTAATCAGATTGTTTGCTGCTCTACTTAATATGTGACGAGTTTAAAATCATCGTGATAGTGTCTACGGCCATACCACCCTGAACTCGCCTGATCTCGTCTGATCTCGGAAGCTAAGTAGGGTCGGGCCTGGTTAGTACTTAGATGGGAGATCACCTGGGAATACCGGGTGCTATAGGCTTAAAATAAAATGAAATAAAATAATCTGATAGTAATCTTACTTTCCTCTTCTCATAAGTAACCCACTCTGCAAACAAGCGTCTACCATGGGCTTGTCACCTCTATGGGACTTTGAGGAACATAGAGAGGCTATACAATCAAGCGCAAGGCTTCTGCTTCTACCCTAGGCAGTAAAAAATTTGTTTCTCGGGAATATCTTCTCATCATTGTATAGCCTGTAACAGTTAAGTCCTGGATAAAGTTCCGAAGTAGTAAATGAAAGAATCAAAAACCATAGTCATGAACATCCAGATTCTACTAGTGACTGGAGATTTGGTATTAATCTCTAACACAACAAAACAGAAGAAATGGTTGAATTATTGTAGATAAAATGCAAAGAAAATAAGGTCCTGGAATAAGAATGAATTTGTTATGGGAATTACTCTTCCTTTAAGAAAAATAGTTATGTGAATGGGTGTTTTGCCTGCCTGCATGTCTGTGCACTAATTGCATACCTGCCGATGGAGGAGACAAGAAGAGAGTACTAGCTCTCCGGGAAAGGAGTTACAAAGTGAGCTACTATGTGGGTGCTGGGAATTGGCTACTCTGAAAGAGCAGTCAATTCTCTTAAGGATTGAGCTACTTTCCAGCCCTACAAAATACACTTCTTGGTATTATGTATGTGTGAAACATTAAAATAGAGCATTTGGCACATAGGGCATGCTCTCAGGATTGCTATTTGGGAAACAATTGCCCCACTGAATTTCTAGTTCTGATTGGATGAGTGAGTGCAGCGCTGATGAGCTTACTCTAAGACAGTGGTTCTTGACCTTCATAATACTGTGGTGCTTTAACAGTTCCTCAGGCTGTGCTGACCTCCAGCCGTAAAATTACTTTCATTGCTACTTCATTACTAATTGTGTTACTGTTATGAATTGTAGTACAAATATATTATATGCAAGATATCTAATATGCAACACCTGTGAAAGGGTCATTTGACCCTCCCCCCCAAAGTGGCTGTGCCCCACAAGTAAAGAATTGCTGCTTCTAGGTATCCAGACTTGCTCCATCTGTCCTGAGCCACATCTGCATCTGCAGGCATCACTTCACTCCCTGACTAAATACCAGGCTATTTTTAGTCTTCTGTGTTTTCATGGCTCCTCAATTTTTCTCTTAGTTCAAAAAAGTATGGTAATTTTCCAGAATAGGCTTGTGAACCAGGGCATCACCAAATAGTAGTATTCTAAGATGTTTATTGGTCAAGGTTTCTTCCACCTTCCCTGTAGAAGCATGTTAATGCATCTGCATGCAACACCTTAGATTTTGTTCTTCATCCTGGTCTGCACAAGGCATAAATGTTGGAATGTTATTTATCAGTTCATTTTCCTTCTTTTCTAAGAGGTTTGTTATGAACGCTGTTCATGGCAGTTTTATACTTTTGTGTTTATATTTGTATTGCTTTCTTCTCCTAAACCCTAGAATCTTCTGACTCAGCATCTGTTGTTCCTATTAGTCACATTCAGACACATACATCACCAGGCTCAGAAAATGTAATGATATTGCCCATTAGACTGGTCCTATTTCATCCCTGGATACTCTGGCACCTCCTTGGCACTCGGATCTGATGCAGTTGTACATTTTTCATACTGGCTTCATCTTTATGAGTCAGTGCCTAGGGAGAAGCACTGGAGCATTTCTGTTTCCTTTATAGCACATTGCAAAGCTTGTATTTCATGATATTTCTTACCAGTATTGGGAATAAAATGTGAAACTGAATGTTTACAGGAGTCAGGGTGCTAACTCGTAAGTATCAGTAGTCCCTTCCTGAACTTGATGCTTGTGACTGGACTGCCCTACCCTAGAACACATCTGATAGAAGACTTTGACAATTGAGACAGGCTTTTCTGTTTTTAAGTCATTCTTAAATAGCTCTAGAGGAGGATCTGCTCTATTTTGTAGAATATATAGAACAAAAATTTGCAATTCGGCAATTTAAAAATATTTTCAAATACAAAAACTTCTCAGGACTAAAGTACACATCTTAACAATTCTTATTTTCAAGGTAAATTTAGTTTATATCATGAAGCTTTATTTTATAACTCGGCTTGATTTTTCATCAGGTGCTTAATATCAGGTACACATTGAGAATTTTTAGATGTAATTAAAAATGTTTAAGAGACCATGGATGTAAGAGAGCACGGATGAGGATGGAGGCATGGGAGATGTGGAGAAAGGAAGGGGAGGAAGAAGGAAATGTTGCTAATACAGTACTCATACATGAAATTCTTGTAAGAAAACTCTACCTTGTTTTACTTATATATTCTACTCAGTGGTAAAATTTCACAAATTTTGCTTAGAGAAATTTGAACTGAGCATGACAAGACTTTGTGAAACTTGGGAGTTGAATTTAAAAAGGTAATTGCACCATTCAAAGAAAACTGATTAAATTATGCTAATATTTATGAATAATATGATTAATTCATATAATAGATCAAATGGAATGTCTATCAAATGAAGCTAAGAAGGCATAATCTAAGAGAATAAAACCAGAACATTATGACTAAAAGGTCTACGTTATTGAAAGGCTGTGCATGTGAGATATATGTGTGTTCATTGGCACAAAAACCACGTCTTTCATAATCAACACATGTTACATATATGTGAAATAGCTCTGGAGTACAAGAGAATTTGATTTTTTTCAATTCAAATGTATTGTCACAAGTCTACTTATCTAGCAAAATTTCAAGCAGTTCTGGAGCTCAGGGGATACAGCTGGGAATGTTTGTGTGCTATACCCCGGGACCTCTGAGGATATTTACATAGACATGAAAATCACCTACTATTTTTGTGTGAGAATTGTCTCTGATGTAAAGGGCATAAATTTGCAATACTGTAATACAATCGAATGAGATGTATCTGGAAATATTCAATAGGATTTAATTTGCAAAGAAACATTGCTATGACATTGAGAGAACTTTCTATAAATAATAAAGCATCCTAGAGTAAGGAAAACAATACATTATGATCTAAAGATCTGATTTGTTTTATTTCATCCCCTTAGGTCTTGAAGTCTATTTATGCTCCAATATCTAAGACAAAGCTTATTAACTATAGCCATTGTGTTCCTTTTCATTGCAGTTTTATTGTAAGCATAACAAAATCAAATGCAACATATCCAAAGGGAAGAAATTAGTGCTGGTGAAGGATTTTAGGACAGTCTGAAAAACTTTGCATCATAAGGATTCTGTTAAATATTTAGATACAGAAGTTGTTGGGTCATGTGTTTTATCATTTTTCACTGAAAAAAATCTGACAGTTACCATATTTGCACTAGCAATATGATTTTGTTTATTACTACAGCCATTTTTGTTAAGGTTTCTCTTGAAGAAGTGAAAATGTAGCCTATCAGAGCAGATAGAATATGGAAATAGTTTGCTTCTGAATGATAGATTGTTCTAGGCTCCCCTTGAATAGGGACTGGAGAATATCTGGTGCTGTAGTGGTTGAGCACCAAGAATTGTCTCAGGCTATGAGAATTCATAAAGAATCAAGAAATAAAACAAAGCTAGGTCCTATGTAGCTATAGACAAAGAATTTCCATCTCACCTAAATATTGATGGGATGCCTTGAATGAAGTATGTAAATTATTGTTACTAGGTTCTCCTTTCTATGTCTAAGTTGTAGTGAGGATTAACAACAATCACAGAGGTAAAGTGTCCACCACATAGTAGTTATAAAAATACTGTCTCAAAACTGTACACTGTAGCTCACACATACAGTGCTAGCAATTGAGATACTGAAGTAACTTGGCAACATAGTGAATTCCAGTCCATCATGGACTAAAGAATAAGAACCAGCCTCAAAATAAAACAAAATAAAACAAGAAAAAATAATCTCACAGAAATACAAGTTGACATTTATCAATTCAAGTGAAGTATGACATAGAAATTGGAGCAATATTGTACTTGCCAGTTAAAATGTGAATTCCACTATTGCCTGCCTTGTTTTCTCTTCTGTGAAATGGGTAAAATAACTTGTATAATAATCTCTAGTTATTGCATGCATTTAATGAGAAACAAATATGACTACACACAAATACATACATGCTAGAACATTTTTGGGATATCATCAAGGACTGTGCAATGTGTACATATCTACAAAATATGTAGATAAATAAATCAGTATTGGGCTAGAGGACAAAATTAGAAGGGAATTTCATCACTGTCACAATGTTCCTGAGAAACTCAACAGAAGGAATAATTTGCATTGGCTCATGGTTTTGCTGATTTCATGAGTGGTTTAATTGGTCATGTTTTTATTGGCCAATTGTGAGGCCAATAGAATATATGGAAGCAGAGCTGCATAAGCAATATGATGTCAAGAAAAAAAGAATTACCACAAGTGTGAAAGAAGGTTGGCTTTCATTATTGAATTATTTTTTTGGTGAAAAATGAAGACACATAATAACCTGTCTTATAATCAGTCTTTCTCAACTGATAGATATCTTCTATATTGCTTAAGAGGTACCTGTGGTCAACACAGCTTAGAAAATCTACAAATGCTTCTGAGAGATGTTAGCATCTTAGAATGCTGTCATATGTTACAGCTTACCTTTACGTAAGGGATTAGATCTATTCCAAGCCAGAAAGGGGAGAAGCTAAACTGGACATAATGGCAGAGACAGTATCCTGTGTCTGTAGAATGGTGAATAATGAGTGGGAGCTATGACGTTTCTGTGCAGGATGGAATCAATGGTTATAGACAACAAGGAATAAGATACCCTCTATGATTTTAACAGTGTAAAGAAGTCTGCCTTAAGTTTGTGACTTACTAGCTGAAGAAACCTATTTTGTTTCTTTTGTTCCCACACTTTGTAAAGTATACTGTTTTATATGGGTCATAAACATGTTGATTACAAATTAATAGGGAGAGAAAAGAATAAAACCAAAAAGATATGAAATATTTTGTTCTCCATGGCTGTTAGAAGAGGTAAATATGATAGAAAATTTCAGACAGCAGAGTCAGTAAAATGTATTGAGGCTCATTTCTCAAGGAGATGATAAATAGCAGATAAATTCACGTGAACACTGGGCATTTCTCCAAGAACATGCATGGGTAGTGCCAGGGCTTTGAACATGCACAGAGGTGTGTAAAGACAGCTTAAAATGTTATCGCTTACAAGGTGAAGAATGAACTAAATATCTGTTACATTTATATAAATGGCCTGGCAATGTAAATGATAGTGTTTAGGTAGTATTGTTATTTATATTAATGATATTTATATAAATTATGTAAATGTTACAGCCTATCTAAATGACAGAAGAAAGAGAATCTTCTTTGACAAGCAATAAAGTGGATAAAATTGATGAAATATTAGTTCATTTTCATTCTCATACATTTTAAAGACCCACTTATACCACTCCTGGGCATATACCCAAAGATGCTTCACAATACCACAAAGACACTTACTCCACCATGTTCATAGCAACTTTATTCTTTATAGCCAGAAACTGGAAACAACCCAGGTGTTCCTTAACTGAAGAATGGATAAAGAAAATGTGGTTCATTTCCCTATGGAATACTACTCAGGTATTATAAATAAGGACACTATGAATTTTTACAGGCAAATGGATGGAATCAGAAAGTATTATCCTGAGTGAGGTAAGCCAGTTCAAAATTGCATGATCTGTACTCACTGATAAGTAGTACAGATAGCCATAAAGTGCAGGATACCCATGCTCCAACCCACAGATTCAAAGAAGCTAAACAAGAAGGGAGACCCAAGCAAGGATACTTGAATCTCACTTGGAGTGGGGAACAAAATAGTCTTAGGAGCCAGATGGAGGTAGGGAACTTGCTAGGAGAGGGGATCCGGAGAGTTATGACAGGGTTCAGGATCAGATGTGGGGAGATTCGGAGAGAGGGCCAGGGGACCTGAAGAGTGAATGGAAATAAGCAGATGGGTTGGGATGGGGGTCATTTGTAGGACCTGCCAGAGACCTAGGATGGGAGAGGCTCCTGTGAGTCTGTGGAGGTGACTCTAGCTGGGACTCAGCAGTCAAGTATATGGAACCTGAAATGCACACTTCCTGTAGCCAGGCAGAAACCCCATTGGAGGGGTAAGGATACCAACTGTTTTAGTTAGGGTTTTATTGCTGTGAACAGACACCATGACCAAGGCAACTCTTATAAGGATGACATTTAATTAGGGCTGGCTTGCAAGTTCAGAGGTTCAGTTCATTATCATGAAGACAGGAGCATGGCAGAGTCCAGGCATACATAGAAGCTGAGAGTTCCACTTCTTGTTCTGAAGGCAGCTGGCAGAAAACTGTCTTCCAGGCAGCTGGAACAGAGGTCCACACCCACAGTGACAAACTTACTCCAACAAGGGGACACCTTCTAATAGTGTCACTCCCTGGGACAAGCATATACAAAGCTTCACACCAACCTACCCACAAAACTTTTGATCCAAAACATGTCCTGCTTACAAAAAATGCAGAGCTAAAGATGGATCAGAGTCTGAGGGAATGTCCAACTAATAACTGGCCCACTTGAGAGCCATTCCAAGGGAAAGAAACAATTCCTGACACTATTAATGATGCTCTTCTATGCTTACAGACAGGAGTCTAGCAGCATAACTGTCCTCCGAAAGGCTCCACCCAGCATCTGACTGAAAAAGATGTAGAAACCCACAGCCAAACATTGGATGGAACTCAGTAAGTGTTTGGGGAAACACTGAGGGACCTGGAGGGCATAGGACCTCCACAAGAAGACATAACCCCTGGACCTGGGGCTCCCAGAGAGTGAACTACCAACCAGAAAGCATATATGAACTGGGCCTAG
The DNA here is from genome assembly GCA_019843855.1 of Hylomyscus alleni. NCBI lineage: Eukaryota > Metazoa > Chordata > Mammalia > Rodentia > Muridae > Hylomyscus > Hylomyscus alleni. The sequence continues at coordinate 8,019 of JADRCC010107091.1, forward strand.
GCTTCTCTGGACATATGTGGCAGATGTGGAGCTTGGTTTTAGTTTGGGTCCTGAACAACTGCAGTGGGGACTCTCCCTAAAATCTATTGCCTGTCTGTGGATCCCATTCCTCTAACTGAGCTGCTTTTTCTCAGTGAGAAAGGGTGAGGTGATACTCTGGGGAGGCCTCCCATCTCTCAGAGAAGTGGAGGGGAATGGAGGGTGGGAGGGTGCTTGGGGTGGCCTGGGATGAGGGGCATCAGTGATCAGGATACAAAGTGAATAAATAAATTAATGAAAGAAATAATTGCAGAAATACTTGATGTCATTTATTCGTAACAGGAACAACATTTTTTGTCATCTTACATTAAAGAAGATCTAAATGTTTATGCAAAAGAGAACCTTTTATTTATTGTGGATGTGGGAATATTAGGACTATCATATGGAATCTCTGGGACAGAGGGGAGTTGATCACTATCTGAACAGTGACAGGAACAAAAGACCCTATCAAGATGCTAAAGCCCAGTGACAAGTAATCTTTGCCAGTAGGAGACATACTCTCTTGAGAGCTGCTCAGATTTCAGTCTAGATTTAGAATAAGTAGCCAATAGATGATTTACTACTGACATCTTAAAGGCATAGCTTTCCAAACTGAGACTTTAGTATATATGTTAAATTAAACATGCTTAAGTAATCACTAGAAGATACTTTTAATTCATTCTGATCAATGATGAAATTAATATATACAAGCTTCCAATAATATTATGCTTTTTGAGAGATATATAGTAAACAAATCAAAATAGAGAAGACTCATCACCATTTATAAACAACTTAAGTATCTACTTTAAAATTCCTAAATAAAAAATGCCTGTAATATGATATGTAGAATATTTTGAATGTGTATGTGTACACCAACAGACATACTAAGATGGAGGGAGTAAATCTCATTGGTGCTCAGCCCTAGACTAAGAAGTGCAGTCAAGTGAGGAATGTAGAGAGCAGCAAAAATAGTTTTCCCCAGGGAAGACCACATCAATGTTTTATGTTTTATCGAATGTCAAGTCATAAATGCTGAAAACGTAACACACAAGTAACATTATGCAGACTGAGCAAGTTGTATATATATTTAAAATGAACCCAATATTTTTTAATCTAATATCCAGATCAACAAATTGAGGCTTGTAATGACCATGAAATGATCTCAACTCATTCTCATAGCCAATTGACCTGCCTAATACCACAGGTTGATAACCACTAGCACTTAACATCATATCTTCATAGCTGATAAATGTTTTCCCACTTTGATCATGAGCATCTTATATGCTATCTAGGATTTTATCAGTAGCCCCTGGATCTTACAACATGGGATGTTTGCTCTACCTTGTTGAAAGCAATTAATTGTGTTGGACAGTCAAGTTCACTTATCTTCTTTTTTTCTCTTTTCTTTTCTTTTTGTTTTCTGAAACAGGGTTTTTCTGGATCGCCCTGGCTGTCCTGGAACTCACTCTGTAGCCCAGGCTGACCTTGAACTCAGAAATCCTCCTGCCTCTGCCTCCCAAGTGCTGGGATTAAAGACATGTGCCCACCACCACCCTACTTATTTTATGAATGGAAGAATTTTCCTTTTAATTAAATATCTGATAAAACTGACTGTGAACACTTCTATTATTGTCTATTTAGTGTACATGTACAATTTCTATGTACTCTTTGTTTAGCACTTTCCCAGTTTCCTTAGCTATATTTCTACATTCTGCATTGAGACCTAAGTCCTGCTCATCCTATAATACACATTTTTAGGACATTAATGACTCTTCTTAATTTAGTATACATTACTTTATTTAGCAGTTGGTAGAATTATTTTATTTTCAAATTCTGTCCTTTCCTTCATGTTTTCAGCTTGATTGCACACATTTGCTTTGCATGCCACCATACACATTGACTTAGAAGTAACAAAATATGCCTACTGTTTTAAAGGCGACTCAAGTAGCCATAACATGTATATGTCTTTTCATATCCTATCCACACTGGTCATATTTATAATCCACATACATACTGTTTATTGTGCTTTGATGCTTTTCCAACATTTGCTTTGAGCTACGATCGGTCTGATTTTTAAATCTTTTCCAGTATGGCATTCTTCAAAGCTCCATCTGTTATGCAGTTCTGGTCCCTTTATCCTGTTTCTCTCACTTCATCCCGTGTGGACTATTCTTTAATAGCTACATGTAGCAATTTACAGTACTCAGTTCCCAGGTCACACTATGCCAGGTTATTATTAATTTTCTTGGCCCCTCCAATCAAAACTTACTTTTGCTTCTTTTCAGGTTCCCAGTACTACACATGCCATTCAGTTTCAATACCCAATTACTACTCTTTGAACACATGCCATTTCTGCTCTCTTGGAGGATATGC